>JAQFXT010000408.1:0-39454 GCA_034683725.1 Strigamia crassipes
TATTTCAGATACTGAAATGCTTATTTCAGTTAAAATGCCTATTTCAGATACTGAAATGCTTATTTCAGATACTGAAATGCATATTTCAGATACTGAAATGCCTATTTCAGATACTGAAATGCTTATTTCAGATACTGAAATGCTTATTTCAGATACTGAAATGCTTATTTCAGTTAAAATGCCTATTTCAGATACTGAAATGCTTATTTCAGTTAAAATGCCTATTTCAGATACTGAAATGCTTATTTCAGATACTGAAAAGCATATTCCAGATACTGAAATGCCTATTTCAGATACTGAAATGCTTATTTCAGATACTGAAATGCTTATTTCAGTTGAAATGCCTATTTCAGATACTGAAATGCTTATTTCAGATACTAAAATGCATATTTCAGATACTGAAATGCCTATTTCAGATACTGAAATGCTTATTTCAGATACTGAAATGCTTATTTTAGGCACTAAAGTGTCAATTTAAGTACTAAAATGAAAGCACAAATAATCGCCTTGGTTCAAATAAACGCGGGGGAGTGTCCAAGTCTCAAAAAAGATTAAACGCCCAGGCGGAACGTTACAGTAAATTTACACCAGTTTTTTCTTTTTATATTAAAATAAAAAATTTAATTTAATTTAAGATTTTCCACAAAATCTTAAAAAAAAAAAAAACACCACTTAAACATCTTTAAAAAAAATCGTGAAATGTTAGCACGGTAACTTCTAATGACATTTCTCAAAACAATACATCACCAATTCCCTGACCAGAAGCGCAGAAATGGGCGAAAAAAAAATCGATTTATTACTGCACAACAACCCACACAATACACGCGAGCAAAACAACACGAGCCATGAATATCAAAGTCATTCTGGATTAATCTAACTTTGCCTCCTCTAGCAAAATACAAAACGCCCATTTTTCTAATTGGATTATCGACAAAGGTGTGAAATTTTTTTTTCTTTCCACCCATTCTATCTACTTTTTCTCTATTCTCCCGTCACACCGCACATAATACCAACCATTTGCAGTGCCGGGATTATTTTTTCCATTCCGAACGACAACGTTTTTATCTTCATGGCAACAAATTGCATGCGATGTCTCTAAAAACAACGCACGGAATTTTCTATACAAATTGCAACAAATAAATGACGCATTCATTTTGTCGACTTAACACTAATAATGTCTTTGTCACGGCAAATTTTCGTGCAGGCTGTAAATTATGCAGCACACAAATGAAAACAAACACATTTTTAATTCCTTAATTGATGCTGTTCTAAGATGGAATTTTTATTCCCACTGGTTTAATATAAAGATATGGACCTAAGTTGACATTAATTAAAAATCGGTGCCATAAAACAATGTACATAATGAAATCTGTTTAACTTTAATCCTGCTAAATATCAACATTATTTATTTTGCAATTTTCTCAAAAAATATTTTTTTTTTTTCATTTTTTTTTTTGCAGTTGTCAAGCAATACTACGAAGTTCAGGTGTACGACGAATATGTAATACGTGGAAACACTGCAGTGCTCAAATGTCAAGTGCCCAGTTTCGTGCGGGACTATGTCAGGGTCACCTCATGGCTCGTAGACGACGTTCTTATTAGTAGCACCAATGCAAATAGTGGTGAGTAAATTGCATTTTTCAAATTCTAGGAAAATAGTCATAAGAATTTCTTTCTTCACTCAAAACTAATATCCTCTAGTGTTTCAAACGTGTTTCCAGACGAATACAAAGTGGTTTCATGAATGAAATTATTGTCCATAGCTGTAGTTTGGAGGTCAAATTCAGAGGCGGACTTAGGTATTCCGGGGCCCCTAAGCACACACGTTTTTTTAGCCCCTCCCCCCCCCGCCCCAAATCCCTAAGCAACTGCTTATTTTGCTTATACATACGTCCGCCCTTGGTCAAATTGATCTCACAGTTCATACACCCAAATCCTGCAGAAAACTTTTTTTTAAAAATGTACTTAAAAAAATTGAAGTAAATTAATCCAGAATTCCATCAAGCAAGAGCAATTCCTGAGTTTAAAAATGGTTTTCTCACAAACGATAAAATCCCACTACTACTTCACCTTTAATTACTTCCTTTCTCTGCAATAAGAAATATTGGGACCCCAGACCCCACAAAAGCCAATTTAATTAAAAAAAACAATTTTTTTCTCCGTTGGCTTGAAATAACAAATGTTCACACTGGTGAACAAAAATATTATTGGTTAAAATTGGTAAAAATACATTCGGATGATCACTAAGGAAACGTTTGTTTGTGGTATCTAAGACACGTAAGTGCATTCATACTCGACTAGAACGTAATGCAAAATATGTTTGTATCTGATGGCAAGTTACACGGAAACTACCAATTTCAAAAGACAACATGCATTTTGTTTTTACTTTCCCGTGAAGATGTTTTTAACTGTAGATCACACCCGGTAACTTAATGCTAAATTCAAACGCTGATAATTGGATATTTTACAAAGTTATGATGTAAAATATTAATTATATTAATAGGCAATAAATGTTGTTAACTAAAGACTTGTCCAATATTATTATTAAAACTAATACTTTAAAGAAAAAGATATTAATCTGGCACTGTTGCGAAATCAAGGCTGAATCTATTATGACTAATGAAACTTAAGCTTCAAGGTCCCCCAACACAACAGGGCTCCAAAAAATGTTTGCATGTGTGTAAACTGAATATGTTGTGGAGTCCTTAACCTGGGCACCAAAACTCTAATCCTCCAGTGAGCATTGGCAACTTTTTACTTTACGATTAACCCTAGTTTGCACTAACAAAGTACAAATGTCTGCTTAATTGCTTGCTTTTTGTGTGTATCCCAACAAGATCATAAGAAAAATGAAAAAAAAGTCTTGCTGATCATAGCTAGCTTCTTTTGGAAAGTAACTAATAAAGGTTGTATCTGTATTGGACGTGAGAAATCTGAGAAATTTTCAAGACCTGCGGCTAAAATTCTGGTGATAACTGATGAAGTGGACAAAAGATCTGCCTCTCTTGCGTTGAAGACATGAACGATTGATCTCTTTGGTATTACAACCAGACAAAGCAAGAACCCACTTCCACGATAAGATGGGAAGAAAGAGTCACCCTCTTCAATCGAGAAGTCAGGCTTAATTGACCACATGCTACAGCTTGGACCAAGTATTAGAGCCAGGCACGAATTGACCATAACATTAAGCAACCAGTATAAGAACCTGCTAGTCACCTTCTGCTGCAATAAATGGCAAAACAACATGTACAAATGACCAGCGCTTACTTTTTCCCATAATCGAAATAAAAATGTCTATTGAGTATTAACAGAAAAAAACATCCGTTGATAAGTAAACAGAAAACCAGTCCTGGAATCCACTATATTTAAGGGCACAGAGCCGACCTTCTCCAAGATGGGGCCCAATTTCAATTTTTATTTTTATTTTATTTTTTTCCATTTTATTTTTCCGGACCCCAGATGCCTAACCCGGGTGCCTTGCACCTGCTGCACCCCCTTGTTAGGGCTATACCCATAATATTCAATGCCAATTTTGAATAGTTCATACCCTCACTTTGTATTTTATGGTTTAAATTCAATAAAGTGTTACTTTTACAACCAAAACAGTTACGATGATCCACGAAAGCCCCGACGCAATTGGCATAAAAATTTTATGTAAACAACATACCTGGGAAACTTCCCTGCAATCCATATTACACCCATGACGCCGTAATGTGAACGATGACGATTCAAATATTTTCAAGCAGAAGGTCAAAACCTTGCCAAGTCGCCATCCCTGAAGTTGGCAAGCAACGAGTGTATCAGAAAGCCACAATGGTATTTAGCTTTAATAAGCCTAGACTAATGTGAGGGATTTGTTTGGCTTTAATGATAAATGATGCTAATCTGCAAACTTGGTGCTTAACGACTATAAATAATGTGCACTATAAGTCAAAACCTTCATTTTGACTCTCGCCTCTTTTGCTTACCTAAATAAATCACAGCAGCAAACGTTTCTCTTTCTCTTGTCCTATGAAATTCCCGTTTTACATCGTCCCATTTGTTTACACGCACCGTCATTAATGCAACATGTGAACGAGCTGTAGAAGGGACCAAAAAAAAATTTCACTTCGCCATTATGACTGCATAATCACACCCCGTGACTGAAGACGAGCAAAGAAAAAAAATTAAAAGCCGTCTTCTACTTATTGCGCCCGACGCAAGACTGTGCTTAAGAAAAAATTACGCCCGGCAAAACATTAATATTCTATGAGTTTAGCATTCTAGCATGCAGCAAATGCAGCCGCAGCCAATTGAATTACTATGAAATCATTACTAATTTCATCTAATTTAAGCAACTTCAAAACACTGTTTTAAAATTGATAAGTTTTAGCTGTAACTACTTTTAAAGACATTAGTGCGTACCAGAGATTCACCATTTGTAACTTGATTCAATTCTGGGAATGGAAGAATAAGTCTTGTCTAGGGTGACCCAAGTGAAATAAATAATAAAAGCAGAACACTTGATAAGTTTTACAAATGGCAAAATACACAGACAAAACTTCGTTGGCTGATTTGACTGAAAATACACAGAAATTTGAATGACTGCTTGATGGTCAAGCATGAGTATTATAAAAAAAATACAGGAGTCAACAATTGGTTTGCAAGGACCTTCAACAAATACTAACAAAGCCACGAGATGGCGTAGGTCAAAATTGCAGTACAACAGAACCCAACAATACCATTTCAATGAGTGCCCATGGGTACCCACCGCTGACGAACGCCAGGGTCTGCCCACTCACGGCCACTCATGGCCCAAAAGTTCTGTCACCAGACCACCCATACCCAATTACCCATACACATTTTAAATCTCATGGAATCGCATTTTATTGGCAAATATCGAGATTGAAACGCATAAACATCTGATCGTTGACGATGCTGGGCTTCAGCATGTTGCTGGCGTCAAAGAAGTTGTTCTCAGAGTTCACTTTTTTCAATAATCAAACAATCGTTGAAGAGTGATAAACAATAATCATATGAGAGAAAGTGTTTTACCCACCCATGCCAACCTATAAAATCCAAAATGTCTGACTCTGCAGTATAATAGAGCATCGATTATGCGAACTACCAGTGGTGGACTGCTATATTTTGTCAAACATTTAATTAACTGACCCCTAATGTAATGGTGGTTGCCTTGGCAGAACCAGACCAAATGATTTTGCGAGCAATATACGGCCGGATGTTCCCCACCCTGGGTTAACCAGTCGTTCAGTTAACCGACGTTTGGTTATTCGATGTTCTACTGCATAAAACCAAACGCTGCAAATTTAAAATTTGGCCATCATATTTTAATTTACGGTCCCTTCAATTGAGGATCCTGAGTTTAAATCAAATTGTGCCATCACAAACTTGAGTTGGAACGATTTAGATTGGCCAGGGGCAAGAAGCTTTTCTTGTGTGGGTGGTTACCTAGAAGGAATCCGAGCAATGATGAGTTCTGTTAGGATTACGTTTCTTGCCACTACAAAGCCGCAATGCACCCATTTTCACATATTCAAATCGGCTGAAAATACATTTGCTAATTTTTTCATTTAAATTACAAATTTCCAAACTAAGTGCATACAGAATTCTTTAAGTTCAAATATTCATTATACACCCACTAATCTCACCAGTGACAAAAAAATTTGAATGCTACGAAAAGAAAATAATGGAAAAATAAAGCTAACCATAAATTATTTATTGTTTTTGTCTATCAGCTGATTGATTATACAAAAAAAAATATTATTTTTTGTCACTGAAAAAAAATTGCATGTTGAGAAGAATTTTTCAAAAAAATAAAAGAAAGAAAAAAAAATAAACATTAAAAAAATAAAGTAAAGAAAGAAGAAACAATTTGTAACTTTCTAATTAAAATGGTTTAATTAATTCATTAATTGCTTACTTGTAGATCTTTCTTTAAAAAAGAAAATTACAAATTCTCATGTTGATGGCCCATCCATTTACTGAGCTTTTGGGGTCATTAAACATCACAACAGAAAATAGAAATTGTCCTTAATGCACTCCCTTAAAACCACTATTTAAACAGCACAATTAAATTTCAAACATGAATTATATTTCCAGGTAATAGATATATCATCGCTTCTTCTGGTGAACTCTACCTTTATCAAGTGGAACGCAACGACAGTTTGCGGAGTTATCGTTGCCAAACGGTACATCAACTTACAAATGAAACCCAAGCCAGTGCACCAGCTAGAGTCATAGTAACAGGTATAATATCCTTTCTAAATTACAAATCCTATGAAAACCGCCAAACAAATGTAGAAAAGAAAAATAGACAATCGGGCCACTATGTTGGAACCGTGTTTCCGGCCACTAGGTGGCACCATTAGTCATTCCTTTGAAACCAAATGCAAATACTAAAACCACCGAACTATTAATATTGAAAACGGTATAACTCAAGATGCGGCTAGAACGTTTAACAGTATAGTGCAAATATCTTAAACTTGCGATATAGTGTAAATACCACGGACTTGAGATATATAATGCAAATACCACAACATCGCAATGCAATGTTTGCAATATTCAGTTGTGATATAATAAATGTAATACCGCATTGCGATGTATCGCTGTATTGTACAGCTCTAGGTTACCAGTATCTAACTAACACATTTGGACTAAATATGATACCAATCCGCAATAAATTGGGACAAAAATACCGGTCCGCTACATTAAATAGTTTGCGAAACACTAGTCTAGTTTTTATATTTTCAACTTAACAAATTAAAAAATTAATTCGTCCTTTTCATTTCTTCCATTGTTATCACACTCGTCTTTGTTCCCATTCAGTGAAATTCGGTAACAGGTATTTAATGCATTTATTTAAAAAGGAATAAAAAGAAAACTACATTTCCCTCGACCGTTCGATAAAAGATTATAATAAAAAACCGTATGTAAATGTCTTTTTCAAACGATATGCAACAGCGAGGCATTCAAAATTGAACTTTCCTCTCAAAGACGTTGCCTTTCAATGGACAAAATAGCAAATTCCTTTCTGGAATTCTATAGCCAAAAAATAAAATTCTCATGAGGATAGTCACCGAGCCTCAATGGAATCGGAAAACTGTATAAATCAATAACATCTTTCCCTTTAAGTCTGTTTATTTCTATCTTTTCCACTTTTTATCTTTTTTTTTCTTTTCCGTCTATCTCTAGAACCGCAGAGCAGTGTTCCACCAAGAATAACACACAGCAATCCATTTCTAGTAGGCAAACAAAAAAGCAATATCCAAATACCTTGTGTAGCACAAGGTTATCCAGTACCAAGTTATAGGTAAGTACAGTCATATCAGTAATAATAACAATAAAAGTAATGAAAAGTTGGTCGTGCGCTTAGATTTGCAATCACTCTAGCTAATAAACAAACGACTCCAGACGTACAGATAACCCACTACAAACAAACAAAATAAAAATAAAAATTTGAAGCATTCACTCGAGCGTTTGGGCAGAGACCCAATGCAGATCAGCCCACATTTCCCTTTGGCAAACTTCACCTATCCCCTTTAAAACTAGTTCACACGCATGCGTTGTTGCTTCAGCATTAACGCACAAGCACAATGCACAACGCACAATCTAGTGCCATCGAGCAAAAAGCATGCGTTAACGCATGCATGTGTACTAGGCCTGTGCAATATTTTTTCCAAGTGAATGTGAATGCGATATGGCATTCGTATTCACTTGGCAGCGATATATCGCAAAAGCGATATATCGCACAGAAAAAGGGATGTATCGCAATATCGCAATATATCGCAATATCGCAATATATCGCAATATATCGCAATATCGCAATATATCGCAATATATCGCAATATCGCAATATATCGCAATATATCGCAATATCGCATTATATCGCGATATCGCAGTATATTGCAATAGCGAAATTTATCGCCATATCGCAATGTATCGCGTTAAAATGTAATTTTAAAAATACAATATAATTTTAAAAATAAAATGTAATTACAAAAATAAAATTTATTTTTAAAAATAAAATGGAATTTTAAATAAGCAAAAGCCTATTTAAATCATATATCGCAATATCGCAATATATCGCAATATCGCAAGCAACATCCATATGCGATATTTAGTTGCGATATTTAAAATTCGATATCGCATTTGCGATATATCGCAATATCGCACAGGCCTAATGTGTACTAGCCTTTAGTTCAAGTCAAAAATTAAAACACCAAGATCAAACTAGAGGTCAACAAATGCAAATGCAAGGTGACATTTCCCAGAGGTACAATTGCCATTCCCTAATGAGACCAATCTTTCTTCAGTCAAATTGTCCCCTGAGTATGCAGTGTCCATTTGGCTCGTCACATAAAAATATCACCTTGTTAATCATTGACGAACAGAAGCCATAAGCGAAATGAATTTCCAACTGCAGCCAGTAATACTGCACTCGAATTTATGAGATCCAGTCAAGCGTGGATCGATTAAGTAGACTGGAAACACCTGCAAAGCCTCATACTTCATTCCCTGTTGTTCATTAACTTAAATGAATGGTAATATTCGGATAATTATGTTAGTAAAAGAGAAGAGAAATTTCTTAATGAAATTGTGGGATAGTAATGATATTTGGGGGGAAATTCCAAAAACATGGATAGTTTACGCACACACAGGTGTTAACATTGCCCAAAAATTACCTCGTATAAATGAAATTTTGGTGTCCAAATTAGCTTATTTCTTGCGCAAAACTTGTTTACGGAACAAAAAAATTGTCACTTTTTTAGAAAACTGATCATGTAAAGAGCAAAAACAGTCGAATCAGAAATCGGATAACCCTAAAGTCTTCGAAGGGTTATCTGAGCAGCATTAAAGTTTAATGTTTTCTTGCGTTCAATTTGTAAAAAGAGAAGTCTTTCTCATTTTCTTTGGTACGAATAAACACATTAGTTTGGCAATCAAAATGGCTGTTGATCTACAGCATAAATAGAAACAACTGCGCAAGCACAATGCCAGGACCGGTCTTCTCCAAGACAGGGCCCAGATGCTATTAGAATTTTGAGGCCCCATTTCTGTAACATTTTCACTAACAATTTATAAACAATTGACTGGCCTTCTCCATAATTTAAGCAATAAAAAATCTGATTAATAATAATAATTAATTTTATTTTTAATTTTTATTTTACTCTTATGCAAATGAATTAATTTCACATTTTCTGGGGCCCCTGCACGAATCACTACAAGAAAAATAAGTACATCAAATTAGAGTCACTTTTCCTCCCAGAACTGATCACACAAAAGAAAAATTGAGAAACAAACACAAGTTTTTAATTGATACAATTATGTTAAGACTAGATTTATAATTTTGGGTAATTTCACATAGGCTTCGCTGCAATTACAATGAAACTAGAAAAAATAATTGTCAGTAGTAATATACCGAGCGCGCCGAGTAATTGTCAAATAATTAAGTTCGCACGAATCTTTTTGTCTGATAAGATGAGTGTTGACCTAAATTTGACAATTACTTAAGCGCGAGGTGTATTTTATGAAAGAATTTACCGATAGAAAATCGGAGAAACGACCATGAAGAGTTCAAATGAGATCAAAATGCCATTTGTATTTTGGTTGTGAAAACCCACAACAAATGGCGCAAAAAACAAAAGTACATTATCAAAATGGCGAATGCAGCCATCTGCAGCCACCAATCCGAAGGCGAATGGGGTTTGTTACGCGCTTCGGGATTGGTCGGACAAACGATGGCCATTTTGTTACGCCGTTCTCATTGGTCGTCAAAGCACCAGAGAACATTATCAAAGCTAATGATGAATTCTCACAGTCACACACTGATTATATTTGAATTTTTATGTGGAAATTGCCTATGATATTCTCACCCAATGGGATAAAAATCCCACAACAATGCTCACTTTATGTCAAAATTTTCAAAAAAATAAAAATAAAAGGAAGAAAAATGAAGCTCCATTCCATTAATTTGCAGACTCCAACGAGTTTCAAATTACTCTAGATCCATAACAATTATTCCTCCAGACAATAACTCCCATTCAGATCCGTCATTTGCCAGCAAAATTACATTTCCTCGGCCCGTATTCAAATTGCACGATTTTTAATTTCCTTTTTCTCATTTCTTCTTTCATTCAATTTTTTTTTTGTTGCAATTTCCATTTCTCAGGTGGTTCAAAACCCAAGACAAGCAGGTTGAACTAGTGTCCCTACGAGACGCCAGATTTCAGCGCCACGGAGCAATTCTCACCATCGAAAGGATCATGATATCCGATTCGGGCACTTACATTTGCGTAGTCAATAACAGCGTTGGAGAAGAAAAAGTGGAAATCACAGTAGCAGTCACATGTAAGTCCATCCTTTTAATCCAATCCACCTCATCTCTCGTTCGCTTCCTCCAATTTCATCATTCAGGAGTATGGTTATCAAATATGCATTTGCAACTCGATCCGCGATGCTTCGAGCGAACAAAATCTCCACAACAAATTTCAATTAACTTGCAACTTAAAATAAACACAACTGCATCATTCGCTCACTGCATCGTGCTAATTCGAGTGTGGCCAATGCCGGTAATTCGAAACGCAATCTTTCAACAACTGTGCAATGCAAAACTAGTCAACTAGACGAAATCATCTTAAAAGACAATGTGGGGTTTTTAAAACCAATTACACCGTAGATGTAGTGTTGATATTTTTAGACCAAAGTGTTTGTATAGTAAGACTCAATCACTTGTCACAAAACGTTCCCCAGAACTGCTATCAGCACTGCTGCTAAGTCCCTAATAGGTTTGAGGTAAAGACGATCAGTCATTGTCAGGCCAGGCGCACATTAAGTGAAAAGTTCCGCTCTTGACCTAAAGCTTTGAAAGTAATGAACTTAGCTTTTTATTTTCGTTTTTACACAATCGTGTTGGATTTTCACTTGAATGTAAACCAATACCAGCTTTTGTGTGTGTGTGTGTGAGGGGCAAATTGAAAATTCTCAGTTGCCTTTAAATGCATTGAAATGTACATAATCAGTAAAGATCTGACAACACAATAACCAACACAAGAGATGGCATTTCTGGAAGTACTGTAAGTTCCTTTTCTTTAATTATGACGTAAAAAGCAGGGGCATCTCTAGTCTGTCTGGCGCCGACGTGCAAGCTATGTACCGCCCCCCTTTTTCTTGCCCAAAAAATTTCAAACTTAAAAAAAAGATCGTTTGGGGTCCGAGGCCGCCTCTTAGGCCCGGCCGCCCGAGTGCCGTGCACCTCTTGCACCCCCGCTTAAGACGGCCCTAGGAAAATGCATCACTTCCTACTTCTAAAAGGAAAAAAATTAAGGAAAATGACCTTCCTTCAAGAATTGACCACACCTAGTGTTGCGCTGTTTTGAATGCACCAAGTGAGTTGTCCTTCTGGAAAGTCACCCCACAAGTTTCTTCGTGTTCCCAAAAAAATTTTTAACATAAAAATCTCGTGCTTGTACACAGTCCAAACCATTCAGCGATTTTTCTCTATACAAAGTTTAATTATAAAAAAATCCATCAAATGTCACTTTGAAAATTGTGAAACTAACCACAGTCCCCGAGTTGCAAATACATGCCTTGGCGCTTATCACAAAGACACGAGGCCAACAAAACGATAAAGCAAAAGGCGAAATTGTCCAGGGCCAACATGTTTGCATTGCAGATATCTTTTTGACGTATGTGCCAAGTCGTTGTCCATCGCTTTTATTTCTTTCTTTCGTTATCCTGCTAACGCAAGAACAATCGGTGTGTGAAAACTCGCGGTACCTCCGTTCCTTTCAAACGAGCATTTGTGCATTCATAGTGCGGAAGTCAGCCGCCATTGTCACAAGACCGAAATGCACAAGCTGGAAAAATCTTGGCATGGAGCAGAAAGAGAAGAGAAAAATAAGAAAAGGGAATCAAACAAACGAACCATTTTTCGCTTGCGCTTGCCTTCCTAATCCATCAAAATATCAATCCAACCATATCGCCTGTGTGATGCACGCCCATGTGCCATTCGTGTTTCCTCATGCAATAACATGTTGGGCATAAGCAACGTTAAGAGCTTGGAGTCTCTATTCTTTCATGGATTCAAGGCGTAAAGAAAGGGATTGGATTACAAATGTCACGGACATGTTGGCGAAAAGGAACAAGAGATACCAAAAAAAAAAAAAAAAAAAAAAAAAAAAAAATGAAGGGGGAGAAAAAAATTCTTTAGGATGCTGAGTCATTTTACCGGCTTCAGTCTCATGCATGTTTGCATGTGATAGGCCAAATGCTATTTTCAAACACAGTCAGGAATTCCAACATGACTGGCAAAGTTATGGCATCTTCAATAGAACTAAAGCAATCTTCACTATACGGAAATGAAATAACCTTCCGATGCTCTTTTCTTCTTCTACTCATCTACTTCTTTCCTTTTATCCGTTTTCCTCTCGTGCCAGAATATTTGGTTGGAATTACAAAAGTTGGCAGTTAAGAACAATCCCAATTTCCATATTTATTCCCATTTAAATCATAACAACAGCAAACACACGTTGGAAATCTTTCGCTATCATATCCCAATTACCAGCGCTCGAAATGGAAAATTTTACAAACCGGAACGCCACTTCAAGTTATTGAGCGACTAAATAAATTAAAATAAATAAAATAAAAAGCAAACAACGTAAATACTGTATTGCAAAATTTTCAAAATTCTCAATGCGTTTATAATATATATGGCAACATCCCAACAGCGAGAGAACGTTCCTTTGGGCTTAATTATTTAACAATTCCCTCCTTACGATTGAGGCTTTGAAGTAGCAACACATTGAAAATTATGAAAATTTTGCAAAATTTACTTTACATTTATGAGATTTTGCATTTATTGCAAATCTTTTGCTTTTTTCACAAAAATGACTTCAAAACAGTTAAGCATCTTGGCTAAGGCAAAACACAAGCGGGATGTCTCTCTCTGTGTCTTCTCATTTCCATCCAAGGGCAAGAATGGAAAAGTGGCACCCAAACAAGGACTAAGGATCCCTAGAGCTAGTAACTGTTATAGTGTTTACAAATTTAAAGAAAATTGCACAAACAACACGTTGTTTCTACTAAATATTTTATTCTACACTTTCCAAAAAGAAACAATGGCAAACGAGCAGATCAAAATACATCATTGTGTCACTTCACAAATCGACACCACTACAAAAACACTAATATTTTTTACTTCACAAAGACAAATGCTCAAAACAACCGGTATTGCCACAATCAATACCGGATGATCACCCTACACAATACATAACTTAAGTTCAAATTGGAAAGCTTTCAGACGATTTCCAAGGCAAATAACAAAACTTGTTTTAAAAAATTATACAGACAATTCGTTTTTGAAGTTAACAAATCTTAAAAAATAAATGACTTTCTGGAAATATAAACTGAAGAAAACTTTCAGTTATACCCATCCACGAAAACCAATCAATTGGACAAAGATCACTGCACAAGATCCACATTAATCCCCGGAGTTGTGCAACCAAAACCTGCACTTATAAATCACAAAAATGCCATTCACTCTCCAATCATCCTCGACATTCGAGTGCTCTTAAAACAAGCAAATGCCTACTCAAATACTAATTGGAGCAGTTCCAAAGACTTCGGAAAAATAAAAATAAAATGGAGAAAAGAAAGGAACTTCTTCACATTTTAATTATCATCAATTGCTCTATTTGTGGCAAAAGAAGAGCACCCATTCAAAGAAGAAATGTACAAAAGCCATGGACGGATTCCACCATTATCTCAAATTCCATTCTCAAATCCGACGCGAAACCTGACGGCAAAAGACATTCCGTTTGTCAGCAAAATGGTTGGGTGAAAGACATTAGTGGTTGAATTATGACTTTTATAGTCTGGTGAAAAGTTTCTTCTAATTGCTTCATTGAGGAAATCATCCAGTTCCTTAATGATTTCAAGAGGAAGAAAAAAGACCAAGGCGAAAAGGAGATATTTAAAATTGAAAGACGGTATAAAGCTCGGTTGCTCATTCATGCAAAAACACGTTTCGCACCTCCTTCCTCATCATTGGGTGAAAATACTTCAAGTTGCAAAGCACGCCGTTTAAAACTTTATTCGATTTCTTTTCTGTTAATGGAAATAGACACCAGCAGCATTTTGTTTCTTTTAAATTGCTTGTGTTTTGTTTGGCCTAAAGTTCACTTGCTGCGGCTGCCAGATCCAAGCTCCATCCAGACTAAAAAAAAATCAAAAATCAACAGATCACTCTTTCCAACAGGATGACATGGTAATCTGTCTTCCTCACACTTGGGGAAAAATGGTATATCTCTATATTGAAAACAACTAGAGCTTTTATTTCTAAATCTCGTCCACAGATGACACTGCGCATCATTGCAGGCTTAAACAAAACTGATTCTTAGTAAACCCTCGTTGTCTTATTGCAGTGTTCTATCACTTACGTCAGGGCTGTCCAACTGCAAGTGCCCCAAAGGCCGCTTTTTAAAAAAATGCAGTTTGGAGGGCCGCATTATAAAATACTTCGTATGCAACTTTATCAGTGAGTTTTAATAGGTATGGGATACATATATAAAGAAAAACCGCGTTTGTATTATTATTTTAATTTATTCAAAAAATATCAAATTACAAAAAAATTAGTGGGAAATTTCGTATTTGAGGGTAATTTATACATTTAGAGGTCCGCTCCGCGGGCCGCGTGTTAGACAGCCCTGACTTATGTTAAGCACAACGTATGAACTGGCCTGGTTCTGTGCAATCCATTGATTGTTGTTATCATTGAAGTGATTTCTACGATTAAAGGCTAGTTCACACGCATGCGTTAACGCATGATTTTCCCCTCTACCCTGCTTTGCGTTAATGCGCCACATGACAACTACTTTGTGTCACCTACACGCTTTGGCCGCACATATGATGATTTTGTGCGTTATAATGCACGAAGAACAGGATGGATGATTTCTGTCCACGCGGAGTGTCAGCTCACCCGTTGCCACAGGCAGTGCAACCTCGGGAGGAATGTAAAAAAGAGAACTAGGTTTACTCACCCCTAAAGGATTTAGGATTACGGATCAAAACTGCAGCAAGCTGGAAAGAAGACAGTAAGAAACAAGGATGGCAATTATTTCTGCGGGTCTGAAAAACCCCAAGGATCCCAAATGTTTAGATCCACCAGCGCGACATAAACTGACCAGAAACACAGGTCGTATGCTGGGTACGATTTAGTGTCATCGGAACTCCCTAAACAACAATACACAGCAAATAAACCACCGTGTTTGGCGAGGTCATGCGAAGAAGAGCAGGGAGTTGTGGGATTGTGACAGACCGGCACTGGTCTATCAGAACGTAACTTAGATAGAAACCAGACAGATAATCTGCATTTGGTTCAATTGCATTTTATTTAAAGCACACGGCAGACATTGGCTAATGCCCACGTGTGCCTATTTGGCACCAGGTGCCATGTAAAGCACCATTAGGGTATATAACAAATCAAGGTTTGCCATTAGGGTACTCCATTTTCTTTTACATAACAATCAGTAACAAAGTTTAAACAAAAAGTATTTTTAACTATACAATTTGGAACATTAGATAATCTTAAAGTGGGTTCCCACTTGTGCTCCCGTTTGGATGCAATGTAAAGCAACGTTGCTGTGAATTGCATTGTGGGATTGAGTTAGCAGTAAAACAAAGTAACAAGCTTACGTCCAGCCAATCAGGAACACCCTGAATCTCGTGAAACAAGGCGAGACTGAGCGAGATTAAATTTGCCACCATTGCCGGTTACAGTTTAGGGCTGCCATTTTGACAATCCAACAATTTGATTCTTGTTCTGGATCAAGATCTTGCCGTTTGATTGTGACTGGTTTATTCTTACTTCAACTTAAATCAAGTGTGAGCATACTTGCGATACCTAACTTCTATTTCGATGCTTATAAAACCTTTTTAAACTGCTTAATTACTACCAAGTTATCAGACAAATGTGCTCTGCCCATCACAACCAAAAAGTTTAATACTGAAATTAATTAAGAATTCTTTGTTGTTTTGCTTGCGTGTGTGAACCAAGCCTCCACTGGTTCGATCCAGTCCCGGACAGATGTCAAATCACATGTTGCATAGCTAATAACCTAATAACACTTTCTGCCAAGTTTTAACCCACAAAGCTCAATCTTCAGGTGTATTATTATATTACTTCAACTTTAAACTTTATTAGCGCTGCTTATGAAAAGTGAAGACGAGGCAAAAACCTTTTCCCTTAACCCGTATGCAACTAAACGTGAAGCTACAAAATAGAAAATTGCATGGCAATGATGAGTGCCAGTATCATAATTGGAAAGGCAGCTTCAAACTCCAGGATCATTAGCGTTTAATTGGTGCTTGTCAGAAGCACACGAAAAGGAAACCCGCATGGCGAATAATTAATTTACTCTCAAATTCACTTACATTTCTAAATACCTTCTGTTTTTGCTATTACCCCTTTTCTTTACTTCTTCCTTCCTCTGCACCGTCACACGTGTTTACCCCTTTAGGTCCCCGACTCAATGTCATTATCTTTTCCCCATTAATGCACATCTAAATGTAGAAAGCTTTCTCCGCTCAATACAAACGAGCTTACCAACTCAGTTCCACACAAACACATTAGCGAATTAATTATTGGCCGAGCTGTAATTTGACTAGAAAATCTGACTTTCGATTAAAACTCCTGTCTAATATTTAGTACAAGTTTTACAGCTGAATAACAATAGCAGCTGCATTCACAAAAAGTATTTAAATTAAAAGTTTTAAAGTTAAATTGAGACAAGAACAATGTCCCATTTTTTAATCTGGCATACCGTAAAATCGGGAAAAGTCCGTTGAAAATAACGACGTTGTATTGGATTTAAAGTTATTGATGACGTAAATGACGCTCTACTAATAAAATCCCAACTAAATGTTTTGTACACCAAAGGCCTTTCGATCTCTTGATCCATCATCAGTGGTGTGATTCTACTTGCCTACTACTGACACAGATTCTGCATTGGAAGTCCATTGGATTTGGAACAAAGGTCCATTCATTAAAAAGTAAATTGAAAGTGATTGTAGTGCCAACTTCACACACATCCCTTTTCGACTATTCCATTCGTTTTAGGTCACTGGAATGCCAGCACTAGGTAGCAACAAGAAGACAATGTAGTCTTTCTTTTCCCACGTCTTTTACTCACTAGAAAATGTTTATTCCGCAGCTACAAGCTACATAAACCCACGTCTTTTACTGCCACCAATTTGAATACCAATACAAACACAATACTTTTGAGTTTAAAAATTCAAACACTGTACTCACCAAGTGAACAGCGCACTAAAATTACCGCTCTGGCCAAAACTACGCGTCTAGAATCTGTGCACATTTTAACCAATTCATTTTCCGTTCTTTAAATATCATTCAGTAGTGAAATTTTGGCATTTTTTAAAATTTTTTTTAATATTAAATTGTCTGTAACCAATATTCACTGTTTAGAAAATTTTAGAAAAATCCAATATTTCAGGTTTTAAAAATACCCAAATTTAAGTATAAACAGATTGGAGGGGTCACAGTAGTTTCATTATGGTTTTGACCATTAAAGATGATTGTTTCATTGAAAGACTTACGGTTTTTTTTTTTACGATAATTATTTATAGTTTTAGAGCACTATTAAATGTCATTAAAACCACTTTATTAACATCACAAAAAAGGTACGCATTGAGCTACAGTCGAACCTCGTTGTAACGAATCGCAACGGACCCGAGAAATCTGTTTGTTATATCAAAAGTTTGTTCTAACAAACTACTGTACTCAATTTTCTTAGCTCTGTAGCCTAAAACAAATTCATTTTAATCATGAAAAACATTGTTTATTCATACACATGGTGACTTTTGTTTGAATTTTTACAGTAGTTTATGGCACAATGCATGTGAACAAGTGAGCCAGCCATGTAATTAACTTTCAAAATTTATTATAACAAGAGCTTGTTCTTTCTCACAAATAATTTGTTATATCAAAATTCGTTATATCGAAATATGGCTAACTAACCAATCCACCAAAAGAAATTTGTTATAACAAAAATTCGTTATATCGCAATTCGTTATAACGAGGTTCAACTGCATATGTTTTTTTTAATATTAATATTCATCCCTAATTCAGGTCACTAACCATATTTTCTACCCCAAAAGTACCTCGAGTGTCTCTTTAATAACACATACAAGTCATCGTAGAAAAATTAATGCAAGAGCTTAAACTTAATTTGCATCCAATTACAATGACTAATCTTGGCAACCACACTGTGTGACAGTTTCCTATTTTCGTAATAGGATAAGCCAATTCTTCATTAATCAATGATGTCAACCTTTTCAAACCTTTAAATATCATCATTTCACACTGTCACAATCACTAATTGATCGTCACTAAAAATTCTCATTTCTTAATTTATCCTCAGCTCCTTTAAGCTTGACCATCCAACCAGCGAGTCAAACCGTGGACGCAGGGAAGCCGGCCGCGTTCAAATGTATCGTCAGCGGACATCCAGTCGGAGCCATTTCGTGGTCTAAGGACGGCAAACCCCTGGTTACTAACGGCAACGTGAGACTTATCACACGCGACGAGATTCGCATCGATCGAGTGGAACGAAAGGACATTGGAATGTATCAGTGTTTTGTCGAGAATGATGAAGAGTCCGTCCAGTCAGCTGCTGAGCTCAAACTGGGAGGTACGAGAACAAAAGTCAATTCAGCATCTTTTCTTTCTTTTTTTTTAGCCATAATTTACACGCCAACCAACTTTATTTATCTTTTTTTAAACCCTTAGCGCTAAAACCTGCTTGAAATATAAAATTTTGATTTTTACATTTTCGAACGGAAATTTGCTTCCAATCTCAGCCGGGTGAGATGCGTTGAATGCGGCATACAAAATTTCATTTCCGCACAAATTTAAAAAAAAAAAAAATTGTTATAGATGGAGAAAAAAAATCTCCAGCTTAATAAATATCCCCAACAACGATAAAATGTCCCCAGTAAACATACGGTCCTTGATTTACTCCCAATACGCTATACATATTTCGCAGAAAACTCTAAAACAGCAAATACATAACCCAACACACTGCTTTCTCCCATTCAAATTACCAACAAAATAAATCTGGTGTGCGTACATAAATAACTAGCGGATGAAGACATCGTATTTCATCCAACTTGTATGCATTTGTGTGTGGTGGGCCGCTTAAAAGCCTCACAAAGCCTCATGTGTCACTGTGGCAGTGTGTAAAAGCCGCAAAAGTGTGTCCACGACTACAAGAATATATATACCCAAGTGCAAACACGCCATATTTAATCTGCTCAAAGCTTTACATGCCAGCATCCGCAATAACAATTAACTATAGCTGGATTTTTCGAAAAACTTTTTAAGAATGTGCAAAGCTTCTGTTTGGGAACGGCGGGGAATCAAGTGGAAAAGGCATTATAGTTATAGTGTCCATCAGACGAAGGGTCATTTCTAGGTTTTTTTTTTTTTCCTGCGACCCATTAGTTAAGAGTTGTAACGTCACTATGGTTGCAATAAATCTTGTAGGATAAGAATGTACACCGTGCTGATCAGCTGTTCCATTAGAACGCAGAAGTTAAACAGCGTTTGGTCTGGTCAGTATGTAACCAGCTGGAAATCCCAGTTATTTCACAGGGTTGTTTGATCAATCTGCCAACGGGGGTTTTTTGTAGTTTTCACGATTCTCAGTATAAAGCTAAGTTTACATGCATGCGTTGTTGCTTCAGTATTAATGCACAAAGTTACATTTTAACTTCAAATTCATGCGCTACAACACACAAAATCACGACGCACGTTGGGCAAAGCACATAGATAATGCAGAGAAATTCACATACAACGCATCATTATAAAGCAGCTTTTGTGTATGTCGCAAGCGTTAACGCATGCATGTGAAACTGCCTTTAAATGCAAGGTGTATCCTTAAGAAAGTCGTACAACAAATGGCCTTTGCATACGGGGCCGTGACTATGCTAAGTAATGTTCACGAAATTAGTAAAGAGCACAGACAAACATGTTGTTTCAACTTCAAAACCAGAGCTACAACTGAAATTGGCAAAACAAGCGAATCATTTTACACCACAAGGTAACACCAATCTTAAATTAACAGCTTATGGTAGTCATTATTCGTACCGTACAACATGCGTTGCACCTAAACTTATCATATAACAGCAACAAAACAAATAATATTTGTAATAATAATAATAATAATAATAATTAAAAACACTAGATTTTGAACACTAGATTTTGAACACTAGATTACAGCTAAATTGCTTGTAGCAAATCAATATGTGGAGGTTCTGTAATGTAAAATAAGTTTAACGTTCTAAGTGCTAGATTACACAGTTTGCGTCATCTACTTTTCCCTTAAAATTATAGTAAATTTTACGTTATAAATATTGTAATGTAAAAAATATAAAAGTTCAGTTTGCGCTTGCACTTTCACGTTACAGTTATAAAAGTCGACTTACCTTACAAAGTCACGTGATTTTCAAAACTAAGAACTGTTTCTTATGTTAAATATAGATATAATTTCAAAACAATGCCACAACTTTATTATTGTGAATTGAAATAATTTCCAAAGAAAAACAATGAGATAAACAGTAACATGTGCTCCTCTTGCAAATGAAGTGAAGAATGCAAAATGGCGGCGAACGAGGTTATTGTAAATCGCAAATTTTGGTCAGTGACGTCACAGTGACGTAAATAGTGAAAAATTATTGGATTGGCTATGCAATTTTTCGATATAGTGTACGCTCCGTTAGACTTATGAGTTTTCCACTATAGTTATAGACATAACGAGAGTTTGCATAACGTAAAAGTACATGGCGCAAACTGCGTAATGTTATACTCAATAAATTTACATGGCATTTTAAACAATTTAACTAATTTTATTGTTAAATATTGTTCAATTCTGACTGTTGCTAATTTTTTTAACTTGACTAAATTTAACGTTCTTTTAACTAAACTTTTACATAACTCGATAATGTTAATTTCATTTAACGCTCTGTTTTTCTGGGACGAATTAATAGCGTTACGCTGGGTCATCTGTATGTATCTAAAACTAATTATCCTATTGACTTCTGCTTGTGCTCAATTAAAGATCACAAATTTTCTCTTTGAAGCAGATGTGGCCATTAACTTGACCTAACATTATCCCTTCGAGCTATTGTACCCCACCTTTCTCCTAACGGTCATTTGATACCCATTTCAACACAAGTGACATCTGTCTAACAAGAAACACCACTACAATGGATGCGAAAAAAATATTTCAAAACTTAGACTTTTTTTTTTTGGACAATCGTGATGTTCAAATGCTCGATAATTTAATATTTTCAAAAAAGATTTTTGTCCCATTTTCTATTTTTTACTTACAAGATAAATGTACCGGAGATCCGTGGTCGCTTCGGTGGAAAGTAAGCTGAGGATAAGCTTATAGTATGGTTCACTTGGCGCTTGTCAAAAGTTGACATTCCATGTGACAGGTAATTAACAAACATGGCCCCCAAACACGAAATCTGTACCCAAAAAAAAAATTAAATTGCTAAATATTTTTTTATTTAAAAAAAAATTAACTTCGTTATACAGAGAAGAAAATTAAAATAGATCAAGAAAATTTAAATTTCTCGAGAAAAAAAATGTCGTCCAAGTTAATGCTAAGTGAATTGAACCCTGAGAAAAGCTGCCAACAAATTGAACTTAATTGCAAAGGTTAATTTAATAACATCGCATTTGCTATGATTGAACGCGGGTATTCTAACTGCATTCTAATGGAGATCCGCGTACAAACTGCAATATACAAAATCGGGTCGGTTTAAAATGCTGTTTTAAAAACAATTAGCATTTTTCAACAAAAATTGATTGTTAGTTACCAAAAACGTGCAAAAATGGTTCGTTTTTGATCAAAAACGTGAAGAAATAGTTCGTTTATAATAAAAAATTTGCAGAAATAGTTCGTTTATGATAAAAAAAAGTGCAGAAATAGTTTGTTTTTGATAAAAAACGTGCAGAAATGATTCGTTTTTGATTAAAAATATGCAAAAGTGATTTGTTTTTGATCAAAAACATTCAAAAGTGGTTCGTTTTTGATCAAAAACGTGCAGAAATGATTCGTTTTTGATAAAAAATATGCAAAAGTGAATTGTTTTTTATCAAAAACATTAAAAAGTGGTTCGTTTTTTATCAAAAACGTGCAGAAATAGTTTGTTTTTGATCAAAAACGTACAGAAATGGTTTGTTTTTGATCAAAAACGGTCTGAAGTCGTACGCGTATCGTAAACGTATATGTAATTAATACGTAACTCGCGTTCAATTAAAAACCCGCGCTCAATTAAAAACCCATGCTCTAACTGCAAAATCAAAATTTGACCCGCCTGCTAATAAAAACCGCGTTGAATTAGAGACTCGCATTCAATGAGAGCAAATATGGTATATAATTATTTTTATTGCATATTTCTTTTCCAATGCGAGTATACGACTTTACAGTTGCCACTTTTTAAACTAAAAAACTTGACATTCTTTATTGGCTAGGTTAATAGGGCTGGAATAGCAAAAAACCCACCAAGTAAAAGTGAGGGGAAAAAAAACCTCTCTGGGGAGCGGGGACTAAAGAAATTCATTATTGTAAGACAGGTAGACTAAGAAATTAGTTTTTAAAATTTTATGGCACACATGCCCTCAGTTAAATCAATTATTTCTCCGAAAAACACAATTTATCAACAGAAATAAGTTTTACACAGTAGCTGCATTTGAAAAGCGTGTTTAAAATTGCAGTTTAACATGTTTTGGTTGTTTAAATGTTATACGCATGCCCACTGCGGCTGAAAGCGCACTAAATCAGCTGCTGCTTTTTGGTCGAAGCAAGAGCCCCAGTCAAGCAGTTTAAATACATAACATAGTACATGAAGTGACCTACTACATAGTACATATACACATCCCAACACTTTTAAGTAAATGACTGGATATGCCCTTTCAACAGCCTTCAACCTTCTGCTTGCAAAAGCAATCGAGTGCATTTTCATGTTAACACGGTCAACCATTGATACACGTTAATGCACCAAATACTAAATGCCGTTTAGTTTATATGGCTATTCAAATGTAGTTAGTGAAAATGTTGCTAAGATGACAATTCAAATTAAACACGCATTCAATGGCAATTAAACCAATTGCAGATTGCAACATACTGCACATGACTTGTGCTTTGAATGCACATTTTAAGATTAATACTTAAACATTTTTCAAATGCTGCTCTGTCTGCTGCAGCTGTTGAGAATTAACTGCATAAAAGACTAATATTTTTCAGATCATACATGAGATTTAACTATACAGCTATTCATCATAACATTAATAAGTTTTAAAAATTGTGTACAAAATGTACAAAACATATTCACCAATAAATCAACCACACAAAAAGTAGTGATTGAAACAATATAATTGCATTTTTACACTGTTCCCAAAAAAAAAGCATATTTTTAATGCCTAGCTATAATGCCATAATTTTGGTTTAAAAAAATAAATAAATAAATAAATAAATAAAAATAAATTGAATTACTTTTATCCCGTGTCTTGTGCAACTGATATCTTCAATTTCACTTATAAATAACCAATTTTATCGATTGAAAACTCCCAACTAAAAACAAGTCATTGCAATTAGTATTAATACGTCTAAACTCGTTGCTTTGCCACTTAACAGTTCAATTCTGACACGTACAAAACACGCACTCTTACTTCATTAATTCTCATCAGACACTATCGCGAAACAGTTAAGATTAAACCCACATTTGCAGCCATAAAGATCAAAAACCCTTCCTTCTCTCTCACCTCAAAATCACTCACTGACAACACTTGAGCAATATTAATCTCATAAATTACGCCGCTCCAAACCCATTCTGGATTCAACTCGGAAATGAAAAATACAACAAAGGAAGCCTCCATCAATTATTAATCCATTTTACCACCAGATGACAGGGCAGATTTAACCAAGAAGTTCCATGGCCTAAAGCCTTGGAAGCAACGTTTGAGGTGAGCCGGCTCCAGAAGCAAAGCAAGCTCGCAGCTAACCCACTAAATTGTCTGGAGCAGATTGACGCTATATGACAGCTACAGGGTTTTAGCGTTATTGTTAGTGCCAGTCACACGAGATATCAGCTGATAAAAGCTGCCATTAATCATACACCTGTTGGGCATCACTCGAACTCATGTTCTTACTATACCACACACTCGGGTGTTAATACTAGATATGGTCTAAAATTTTCATGTTTCCAGTGTTTCCCAAACTATAACACAATGGGCATCCATGTACAGTCATGTTTAAAAAACTGGATGCCCACTGTACCCTGGCAATTGAAATTATGTGACACCAGTCATCGACAGATGATAATAGCTTTGTCTTTTGTAATTTTTTCGAAATAAAGACAAGGCTATATTATCAGTAGTAATATACCGAGCACGCCAAGTAATGGTCGAACAATTAGGTCCGCACAAATTTTTTGTCTGATAAGATCACAAGTTGTCTGACCAAAAGATGAGTGCTAACCTAATTGTGACCATTACTCAAGCGCAAAGTGTATTTTATGAGAGAATTTACGGATAGAAAATCAGAGAAACAACCACGAAGAGTTCAAACGTCATCAATATGTCATCAATATTTGTGTGTAAAAACTAGCAACAGGTGTCAAAAAGGACAACGTTAGGATTTTAGAAATGGTGAATCCAGCCACCAATTCGAAAGCGAATAGGGTTTGTTAGGCGCTTCGAGATTGGTCGGATGAACCGTTGCCGTTTTGTAACGCCTCCTCTTTGGCCATCAGGTAGCTAGTGGTAAATTCTCACCAAAGATCTATCAATCTTATGATTATCGTCAGTGGTAGATGTTTATTAGACCACAAAGACACACTGAGAGGCGGATTTAGAGAAATCAATATCCTCAAAATCAAATCCTAAAACCCTTAACAAAAACAAAATTGTACCATTAGGGCCCCCGCAGAAACAAATTTATATGTTCTTGTAATCGCAGAAGTCTCCGAATTCCCAAAAAGATTCTCAACAAGTAATATTCAAATTAAGACTCTAAAAAAAACTTGCAAAAAGGGCCCCAGACCATAAATCCACTTCTGAGGCACCAAAGTCACACTGCACCTAGAGCTTTAAGTGGTGTAAAACCACCACTGGACACACACTTACAACCGACATTTCGCACCCAGTATCTTAATGCCAAATTCAAACACTTCCCCACATTCTGACTTTTAACATAGTGATTGTCAAGCTTGTTGCATAAAGACCAACTATTTTGTTTGTCATTCACTCAAGTTTAATTAATTGTAAAAATCTGTTCTAAAAACGGACAATATCCTTTTTATGTATGAAAAAAACATTCATTCAACCAAGAATTTTTTACTAGAAATTCTGAAGCCAACCATTTCACCCTGTCAATAGACACTTCCTTTTAGATTAATCGATTAATTGCTTCAGAAAGTTATAAATTGAATAAAAATGACTGTCACAAGCAATATATTCTTTTCTTTTCTAGATGCTGCGCCTGTTTTTATGTATACCTTTCCGGTGGAAACACATCAAGCCAATCATTTCCTCACCATCAAATGTATTACATCAGGAAACCCATTGCCCAGTGTAACATGGACGTTGGATGGAAGCAACATAACCGAAAACAAGCGAGTCGTCCTAGGAACCAACACAAGAGGATTGGGAGAAGTTGTCAGTTACATCAATATAACCAAAACCCGTGTTGAAGATGGCGGCGAATACAGCTGTGTAGCCACAAATCCCATAGGAAGAGCCGAATACACGGCCAGACTTAGCATTTACGGTTTGTAATCATTAATTTCAATAGAATTCAGAAATCGTCGACAATAATAATTTTCTAAAATAATTATTTCATGCCGATAAGAGTATTAAGCCTGATTCACACTAACAAACAAAAAAAAAACAAAAAAAAAAAACAGCTTGCTAACTTGATTTTTCCTTCTTTCTTGCTTGCTTACAGCCAAGTACATTAAGAACAATTTGAGCAAGTTTAAAATTCTAAACTTTTTGTTGCTTGCTCGTTTTGAATTTGCTACCGTAACTCAGGCTTAAATAAAATAAAAAAAATTTTCTTTGATAAAAGTTTAAAGTTAATACTTGTCGTGTATAGGCCTAACAAACGCCTCTGAGCCCTATGCATAATTTATTAATTTAAATAATAATTTGACACGTCAAAACCAGTGACAGAAATCTCCTGCAAGCAATATGTTTGACATCGACTAAAATAATTCTTAGTTATTAAAAAGCTTCAAAAAAGTTGTCCTAGGATGTATTGCATAGGATTAGGCAAAGTGATGTACGGCCTTTACGGGTACTGCCAACACGAGAACCTATAAAAGTCTAAAATTGTTTATTGCACACAAGTGAATAGTACCTGTTACTATTTCTAAAAATTATGTAATTTGTAGCTAGTGTGCGCGTGCAGGTAAGCATATTTCAGGTTGATTTTGGCATAAAGATATCGGGCGCAGACTGTGGACAGTGCACGTAGTCTACATCCACAGCACTTGCGGCGATTGGACTACAAATAATGACCCACAAAATCAATATAACTCTCTACAATCCATTTGCATTCTGCTTTGAACAAACACAGCATCTAGAAACTTTCCTGAGTACTGTCCTGGGGTGTATGAACCGGGCCTGCAGTTCTTCAGTACGGTATTTTGCATTTGACCAAACATAACAAAATCCATAATAAATATACGAGTTTCAGAAGACGCATGCATAAAGTCATGTTTAATTTGCAGTTAAATATGTTTTGTTGTTTAAATACATTAGGTACATTTAATTCTTGAAGAAAAGTCACTTTTCTTACTTTCCTTCCTCTTAGAAAGCGAAAGTGACGCTTTTTACGTCATAATTAAAAAAAGTAAGCTTGAAAAAGTCACTTTCAAGAAAGTAAATCTCGATCTACTACCTGAGTTTCTTTGCCACATGAGACGAGTTAGATCAGCCACCATAACAGCCCAAGCAACCATTGCGCATGCTCTGCCGTTTGTCAAATGAGTGCGTTCATTCGAAAGTCACTTTTTTAAAAAGTAAAAAAAAGTAAAAGTCACTTCTTCTTTTATGAATCGAACGCACCTAGTGCACTACACATTATTTCGAGTACATTGTGGGGACTCAAGTCAAGTTTCCCTCCTTAAATCCTCTAATTCAAAGATTCCCACACTTTTTCGGTTCATGGCGCACTTAATTGTTTCAAGATTTTTCTACAGGATTCCAAATCAAACCATAGTTCTATAATACTGACAGTTGCTGTGCGCTATTGGTGACTTGATGTGATCATTTTTTAAATATTTTGCGGCGCAGTTTGGGAACCACTGCTCTAATGCAAGACATCTTAATTTCTTAGAACAGAGGTGGCGTATCTGTGTAAATATGGTGTTGGAACAAGCAATCAAATTTCTAAAATAATCCAATATTATGTTTTAATAGGATCAAAACCCAAATGAAACCTATCCAAACAAAAATAATCGCTATAATGAGTTTGGTTCTGCTTTGATCTGTTAATTAATAATCACTTCGTATAGCAATACAGCAGTGTCAACAAAGTTTCCCAACCCAGCCCTGAGGTTTCGAACACCAATCAATTTATTTCCTCTATAACAAACCAATTTTGAAAGCACTGACCAAACAGTAGAAAAAAAAAAAAAACATCTTGTTCAAACCTAAAAATGTTTTTCAACATGAAAAAACCTGTGGAACCTCCTCATAGCAAAGTGGTACACCAATTTGCATCAATCAAATCTAACTTCAGTGAGTGCCTGGAATCTAGATGCCAGATTCAAACTGCACATTCCTTTCTACACACATGTGAACACTACACCTAAACCTGGCATGTAAAGTGCTGCATTACAACACGTGATGAATGAGTTCAAGGAAAACACACAAAAAGAAAAAATTAATTTTTTTTTTGTGATAAAATACAACTTTACATTTGATTTTACTATGCATTTACATTTGGAAATTGGTTGTTTTCGCAGTGTGCAGAATTTCATTACTCCCATAAAACAATTTCGTCTATCCGAGAAGCGGTTAAAATGAATGTCCTTCTTCGCAATTGCGGAAAACACATTAATGGAGTGTGGCACTGGCAACTTAACCAATCAAACAAATTTCATCTTCCGCATTTCGCTCTTCCTGCATTTGCATATCCCATTTTGAACATACTTTTCATGTATCGATATGGACAGATCTTTTTTTTTTTCTCTTTTTCTTTTCTTTTTTTTTTTTATCTTCGCGCACACTTTGCGCAGAGTGAATTTGCACATCAAAAAGAGAATACAATTTTCCACGGGCTTTGCCAGCGCTCAAAAGTAATTGAAAATCAAAACCCCTACGGAAAACAGACGAGCATTTAGTTCTACATTTTAACAAGTTTTCACTTATTATGATGCAAATACATACATATATGAGAAAAACTCGTCGCTCACAGAATCAAAATTTCATTTGTGATTACAATGAATGAAAATAAGAAAAAAAGAACAAGTAATACTATAGATTCCTTTTGCTCCCATCAATCGATAATAACATGCAACTACTTTGACTTTACGCCATATTTCAAGAAAAATTTCTAGAAAGTGAACCCAATCAACGGAACTGACTAGACGCATTCATAAAGCCATGTTTTGTTTAGGAGCGAACTTAGGTATTGCGAGGCCCCTAAGCACAAAATGTATTTGGGCCCATAAGCAACTGCTTATTTTGCTTATACGTAAGTCCGCCCCTGGTTTTGTTGTTTAAATGTCGTTGGCATGCCCACTGTGACTGAAAACAGACTAAATCAGCTGCCATTTTTCAAGTTAGACCGAGTCAAGCAGTTATTTAATTGTTGCTTAAAATGCTGTTTAGTTTAAATTACTTTCTATTAACCAGCTTCAGAATCTCGACAGATACCACACACAAAGTTAACTGAATTATGACTGACAAGTATGTGTAAATTATTGCATCAAATCCAATTAATCATTGACGAACGGATCTCACTTCTACAAGTTTCTAATAGAATTAACGCGAAATGCATTGCCAATCTCCAGAATAATTAATTGGTAGGAAATTGCAAGCCTAATCACGTTATAACAAAACTTTTCATTCGAGCGATTAAATCAGACAAAGGTGGCCTCATAGTGGTTCAAAAGTATATTTTACAATATATTTTTAAATTTGCCCAATTAATGTACAGTTCAACATCATTATAACGAATCGCAAGGGACCCGAGAAATCTGTTCATTATAACAAAAGTTTGTATTTTCAAAATTCGTTATAGCAAGGGCTTGTGGGTATTACAGTGTTTGTAAAAACCTGTTCTTTATAACGAATAATTTGTAATATCACAATTCATTACATCAAAATTGTTTAACATGGTGTTCAATGGCTAACCAATTAAGTCATCAAAAAATAATTCGTTATAACAAAAATTTGTTATATCGCGGTTTGTTATAACGAGGTTCCAAAATAAAGTATCAATTGCAAACAAATAGCATGCAAAAGTGTATTATTCTCAAGTGTATTGTGCTAATTATTTCTAATGCAATTAATCACCAATTTTCACACAAATACTATCTCACACGATGCTGTTTATTTATCTGCAGGTATTCCATACATCCGTCCATTAGCAAACCAAACTGTCATGGCTGGACAATCGTTGCAAATCAACTGCCGGGCAACTGGATACCCCATTCAATCCATATCGTGGGAAAGAGGTTGGTCAGTAAGAGTTTATTTCCGGGCAATTAAAATATTAAAGCCAAAACTACAAATGTTTACTGGTGTAAATATTTAGAGATTTTTTTTTTTGATTCGAGATCTTCCTTTGCAAAGTGAAGATTTGTATATTGCGTAAGTCCAACTGAATGGCTTTTTGTGTGATCAAAACTAACTTCTTTTTGAAACAACTTTAAAGTCGGCTTTAAAAACTTCTAAGTACTTGGGGACTGCGTCTTGACAACTTTTGATTGCGTTTTAAGAACTTTCGAATGCGTTTTAAAACCCCACTCTGAACTACGCTATCAAAATTTTGTAAATTTGATACCCTTTAATGGGCATCAGATTTACAAAATTTCGATCTATTCTATTCTATTTTTATATCTGGGGCCCCTTGATATCCAGGGTCCTAGGCCAAGTGCCCAGTGTTCCACATTATAAATGTAAATATCGATCTTCGTCAGTGGTGTAAATTTATTTGAACTACACTAGGGGGTTTTGTTATATGAACAATTTTACAATTTTTTAATTTTGTATTAATCACGAAATTAATCATTTTCTATGTCATCAAATTTTTTCGCACGATTTAGTATTTGTGCGATTCAAAGATTCCAAAAAAAATTATTTACAAAACAAAAATATTGTAAAATTAGTCACAAATAACAATAGGTGCGTTCAATTCCTGAAAAAACGTTACTTTCCACAGAAAGTAAGCCTTGGAAAGTGATTTTTAAGAAAGAAAATCTCAATTTACTTTCCTCACTTTCTTTGACACTTTCAAATGACGCGCACGCGCACTTGACACACGTGACGAGTTAGATCGGCAGCCGTGACAACCCAAGCGACCAATGCGCATGCTCCGCCTTTGTCAAATGAGGGCGTTCATTCAAAAGTCACTTTTTTAAAAGAAATAAACGTAAAAGTCACTTCTCCTTTAATGGATTGAACGCACCTAATTTTTACCAAGTACTCTGAAGTTATTTCTTGTTTTATTTAAAAATATTTCCGCTATAGTACGAATTATTAGATACGGTCACTTAGATCGAGTTTGAATGCAGCCATTTTGTTTTGTGTCTGACAAATCTCGAAATCACTCACCAAAATCGCAATAAATATTCCTTTTGCTTAATTTTGCAATTTTGCATTTTTCCTCTTTTCTATTTTCGCAATTACGTAAAATATTAGTAAAACCGTTATCAGTATCACGTGACAAATCCAAAAGTGCAAAATCATTAAACCTGCTAAATTTACAAAATCGCCTCGATTAACGAAACCCCTCAATAACACTTATAAAACAATGGAACCCATAACGAAGCTATTGTGTATCCGGTGGCTCTGCTCACGTTACCACTGACGCTGTTTCCAAAAAATGTCCCCAGGCGTTTAGTTTTCCTGCTGACGGACACTCTGGAACCCATTACTGCATCATTCATGGTCCCAAAGTCCTCTTCTACTTCATTTTCGTTCCAACTTTTATCTGCAAATCTCCTAAGTGTTTGCATTGTATGGCAGCAAATAGAATTCTCTTACCATTCTCTTGCAGATGGGGTTAACTTACCAGCGAACTTGAGGCAAAAGGCATTTCCCAACGGGACCCTCATCATACAACCAGTTGAGCGTCTTACGGATCAGGGACTGTATACTTGCATCGCCCGTAATTCCCAGGGCCAAAGTGCAAGACGAAGCGTTTGGATTGAAGTGACAGGTTTGTACCGAAAACACACTATCTGCATTTATTTACCACTTTACAACTTTCGTCTTGAAAATCCCGCACTAAATTTTACATATTAAAAAGAAAAATAACAAATTCAAGTAAATTTACTTATGGCTAATAAAAATGCACTTCCAGCTTGGTTCTGCTAACCTAACCTTTCATCCCCCTGGTTCAAACAACTCTCCAAGAATGCCAATTAAATAAATTACTAAGTCCTAAACAGCATTATATTTTAAAAGCCGTTCGTTAAACCTTTTTTGTGATGCAAAATGGAGAAGGTTTTAGTTAAATTGTGGTCTGGAACAAAGGAGTTCGCACAGTGTCGGAGCCTTTGATGTCAATGCAATCAACCACTGAGCTTCTGATGTCGGTTTTTTATTTCATAGTAAATAAATGATTAGATATTAATACTTTTTTTTTTTTCATAGTGGTTTAAAATTTAATTTCTAAAAATCTAAGTACCCTCAAACTATCGGCTACTGTATGGCACACCATAGAGAAAGTTGTTGTGTGGATGATATGCAGCTGTGATGGTCAATTGGTCAAACAGTTAAGATGGTTTGGACATGCACCAAAAGTCAGATAGGTTGAGAAAAGAGAAGGAAGTGACACAAGAAAACAGGCTAAGTGCGACCTGGAGAAAAGGCGACATATGGAGAAGGGTTAGTCGAACTGGCCCCCTATGGGAATCGTAGAAACTAGTGGACAAGGCAGAAGAGAGGAAACAAGTGAGAATGAATTTCAACATGGCGGATAAAATCCATTCGTCCACATGCTCAGGCTGGGTCCTTTAATAAACTTGCAGCGGGTTGTTATACAGCCGAACCTCTTTATAACAAATCGCAAAGGATTTGAGAAATTTGTTCTTTATAATAAACTACATTAGAACGGGACAAATTAAACTCGTCTGCTACAATTGATGGCTTCTTGCCATTATCAGGAATTAATGATCTTCAACTTGTCTTGACCAGAAATTGCTTTCTGTTTAGCGGCCATTTTAAAATGGGAAATGTATTGTTTTACTCTCGATTTTTAAATAAAGACATTTTTAAAAATTCGTTATATCAAGCGATTGTGCATACAAGAGTGTTCTTAAAACGTGTTTGTTATAACGAATAATTCGTTATAATTCGTTATATCGTAAATTTTTAACACGGTGTTCTGTGGCCAACCGACCAATTTGTTACAACAAAAATTCGTTATATTGCGGTTCGTTGTAACAAGTTTCGAATTCTGTAGACATAAGGTGTAACACTATGATGTGCTGGTCAGTTCGATGATCGACAATTTTAGTTGGATAAAACAATTATATTTGGTGCACTTAACTTAACCGAATATCCACAATTAATTTTTAATTTTGGAAACAATTCGAATTGTTTTTGGTAAAAACTCAGATTTTTCTGAGAAAATTTGGAATATCCACCCCCCCCACCCCTTCCAAAAAAAATTCAAATTTGTTCTTAAATCAGATTTTTCTCTAAAAAATTAATTTTTTTTTTCTCAAAAAAATCGATAACCTCTTAAAGAAATTTGAAAAAAAACAACAAAAAAAAAACACAAAGAAACCAGATATTTCCAAGCAAATCTAAATTTTTCAAAAAAAAAAAAAAAAAAAAAAAAAAAATTAATTTTATTAAAAAAAAACCACATAAAACACTTTTATGGGTCCAAACTGACCATTTGCAACATGGATACATACACAATCGCAACCAATTTACTCGTAAATTACACGCAAGAATATAATTTCATCTTACTCCGCATTTCTTTCCAATTTTCAACTTTTAATAAACTATACAAATGCACCATTTGTTAAATTTAAAACGCATTCATACATCAATTTCCAAACCCCAACTTAAATTACAAAAAAATAAATAAATAAATTACCGTCTTTAAAAATACTCTTATTGCTTCACTAGCAGTCTTAAAAACAAAACAAAAAAAATAAAAATAAAAATAAAAAGACAACTGACAAAAAGAATTTGAGGACGGGGTCGTGCGAAAGAACCGTTTGCAAAATCCCGAGGGAGGCACAAAAACGAAACGCATTTCTCACGATGGGATCCCACTTGGATGCAATGATCGAGAACAAGAGTTGGGAAAGAGACGAAGGCGAGTGAACGAACAAATTTTCGTATTATTTCACTCGACAACACAAAGTCTTTACATTAACATGTTGCAGTCACCTGCTCTCCAACCCTGTTTCCATGCAAATGGCGTCAAGTTGGCATGTAGATTAGATTTGCGCATTATGTAAACAACTGGAGGAAAAGGAGACACTGAGTTAGACGGATGATGTACTCTAGAACCCATTTGGTGTTTATAGCAGAAAAGAAGAGGAGAAAAAGTGGGGACGAGACGACTTCATTTGAATACCTTCTCGCTAGTTTTCACAAGGATCAATTGATTTTTCTTTCCTTCCTTTTCACACAAAAGAGAAAGAAAGGATCGAGTTTTGGATGAAAAAATAATCTGCTTTTTATTTTTAAATGCTAATAATATTAGGAACAATGAAGAGACAGATAAGTTTATTCATTGCTTCTTTTTTATTATTTATATTTTTTTTTTTGTTTGGAAACAAAAGGAGAGTACGTTAGATGAGAATTTAATGATTTTTTAAGATCTTTTGTGGAATCCAAGTCGTTCGTCAACTTGACATTTTGTATTAAAGAGATAAATAAGGTGTGGCCACAAGCATCGGCCTATCTTTGCCAGATGTGTGTGATAAACCACTGTTGTACCACTGAATTGGTTAGCGTATTGGATTTGTCGTCAAATTATGCTTAACGGTAGTTTTGAATTTATAACTCAACTGGTCAATACCTTGGAACAAAAGGTAGATTAATGTTTATTGAGTATTTGTGTTTACCGTAAATGCTCTCACAGAACGTGTTCTAATTACAAAATCGAGATTACCCTCGCGGACTAATGGAGACGCACGTACAAAATAGAGAATGCGTCGGTTTGAAATGTTATTTTTCGTCACTTATTTGGATGAAATAATGCATTTTGAAGTGTTAAAATGTTGTTTTTACATAAAATAATTAATGCTTGATGAAAGAATTAGCATTTTAATACATGCCGTTGAACCTCGTTATTAAAAAAGCGAATTTTTTTAGATGATTTGGTTGGTTACCATAGAACACCATGTAAAAAAATTTCGACTTAACAAATTTTAATATTACGAATTATTGTTGTAAAAGAACAAGTTTTTATGAACTCTAACACTCACAAACCCTTGTTACAACGAAATTTGAAAATTATCACATAGGTCACTTGTTCACGTGCTACGTACCAAAAAATTACATTTTTTAAATTGATGAGAATGAACATTTTATTTTTTTAAATACTGTAAAAATAAGTATTGTTTTACATGATAAACATGAATTTGTTTTTAGTTACAGAGCTAAAAAAATTTGTACTGTAGTTTGTTATAACGAACTTTTGTTATAACAGATTTCTTGAGTCCCTTGCGATTCGTTATAACGAAGTTCAACTGCAAATTAATTTATTTGATGCAAAAATTGTTCGTTTTAGATAAAAATTGTTACACCTACTGCACCCAACGTGTATACATATACATATATGTAAATAAGTTTACTGTATATATGCATACCGGATACAGTATGTTTACATTACCTCAGACACAAACTGATAAAAGGTATTTTGCCTCATTGAGAAAAGGTTAGGATGAGATTAGGACAAGGTTAAATAGGTTAGGTCAAAATGCCATGTCGTTAGAATTGGAATAATGACACTAATGGCACTTAAAATCACATAAAACAAAAGAAATCAGTTTCACCAAAGGCCTTTCGATCTTGCGATTATCATCAGTAGTGTGCTTAATTTAATCACAAAATATATCATAATCATTTTCTGTTGTTGCAATTTGGTGTCACTCTTTGTCATGCTTAGATTGGAACAATTTGGTCAAAGCAATGAACACATCTGTCTTTTCGGATACAAAAGCCGTGTACCAAATACAAGCAGCTTTTGTAATTACTTTCATTCCTTCATTAGATGCAAAAGTTTAAATTCTTTTTTTTATTAAAAACCACGTGAATAATGTAAAAAGAAGAAAAATTTAAAATTAATTCAAAACCCCATGACCAGCCGTATCACTTTGTTCCATCCAACTGACATCTTGTGATGGATTCACTGCAGTCAAGAGTTCATCAGCAAACACCGAAACCTACTCAGTCCATTCTTACATTACACACATCTCATCCTAAACAATATTTCTACACAATGTGGACAGTGAACCATTTTCCACTTTGAAAACCATAAATCTTCCTCCGTCACAACACTATTTATTTATACTTTCTGTAAAATAAATTGACAAGCCACTACAGAGCTGTTTGAAAGTCCCTCTTCTGGTCTTTTCATTATTCCATTTATTTCTTACCACAAAATCTCAGTCGTTCAGATATTGTCTTGATTTTGTGCCTTGATAAGACTGTGAAAGATATTCTTTAGCGTTTTAGCTGATGAAAACACTGTATATTATGTTTTTTAATTTAAAACTACAATTTTCAGGTTTTAGGCATTTTTCCCAATAAATACGAAAGTATTGCAGTCTAACGGCCATAGTAAAAAAAAAATCACTAATCTCTACAAAACTAATCCATAAGTGTGAATGACCCAAAGCAAACTTGAAGAAATTAAAATTTCTAAAAGTCCTAAGTTCTACAAAAGCAAATCACTACACGCACCAACTAAACAAAACAAATCACACAATACAAAACAAATTTTTGGTTGATAATTGTTGTGGCAACAACCTAATGGCAAGAAGTGAAATAATATTCACCCCAGCAACCCCCTCATTATCTTTAAAGCTTTGCCAGATGTCGGATTATTGGAGGTGTCGGATTAGTGAGATGTGGGATCAGTGAGACTCTACTGTAGTAAGTTAGTCCACCAAACTAAAACCGTTAAAACTCAGTTTGCTTAAATTTTTCAATAAAATACTTTAACTGAAAAAGTAACCGCAATATTTGCCACTAGCATTTCTCTTGTGCCGGCCTTTTCCTGAAACCACCAAAACTTCTGTCCTGACCAGCTGCACCACTATTGATAAAATAACCACTTGAATAATTATCATAACTTATGAGGCCTCGACAAATATAATCATTTGAAACCCTTTGTTTAAACTGCCTATTCCATTGCAATTGTCCAAAACCGCAGTCCTAAATTGGCCATCAAATTGTGAGTAATAAAAATGAAACAAAAAAATGTATAGAAACCAATTTCTAGCTCCACTTTATTGGACAATTCTTAGCACCAGAAACAAACCCTTTCCTTTTATTGCTCTCATAACATCTATTGAGATTTCTTTCCCCTCCATTCTTTCATTCAATAGCCAAACAAAACAAAAATTAAATATCAATAGAAAAAAAAAATAGAAAAACATTAGAGATATTTCAAAAATCTTAACTCTTGTAGTGTGAAAGTCGTTGGCATATGCACACACATGGAAACATGTAAATAATATGAAAAGACGACGCTCAGACCGCACTTGCACGAAAAGTTGGGCCATGCATCAAATATTTAATAACGACAGCATGCGAATAGCTTGCTTTTAATTTCAAGCTCCAGCTTAATTTAGCGACATTTATGTGCATGCTGGAGGAGGAAATGGCTATCCTCTATATGAGCCCATCAAAAACCAAACAAAGTGTGGAATGCTTATACATGGGCAGGAAAGGGTTAAGGATAAAACTTGTTTCCACCCCTCCCACTCTGAAAGCTAATTTTAGAAATGAGGAATAGATAAGTTTCAACAATTATTTAAAACAACAATTTGTTTGTATAATTGAGTAGTGCATTCAATTTTATAAAGATGAATTGACTTCTCCTTAAATCACTTAAGGAAATAACTGGAAGAAATGAATTCTCGATTGAACACGCTTATTGCGCGTGCAGAAAAAGGCAACAAAAGCAAAGAAGTAAAATGAGAAAATGGCGGATGATCAAAGTTTGTAGTTTCTAACACATTTTGATAATCCGTAAACATTAGAGATTTGGCGATTGCATGTTTATACATTCAACTTATAAATGGCGCATACTAGGCGCGATATGACTAGGGTCCATAGTCGTGTCACGCCTAGTATAACGCGCTAGGGTCCTCCCTAACCTCCATACGATCCCCACGCAGACCACGACCCACCGGAAGTCTTTTCCTCCGACCCCATCTTGTTTTGACCGAAAATAAAACATTCGTCTTATCAACCTAACCACGCTTGGCTCGTTACTTTACCCTTACACCGTTAAACTGGGTTTTATTAAGGGTCACGTACAGGTGGCGCTACCATAAAATCTCAATGTTACTAATTATAATTACAAAACAAAATGCTGTATACACACCATTAACAATCCAGTTTGTATATTGCATTTTATCCAACATGTCTAATACCGTCCTTTCCAAAAAAAAAAAAAAAAAAAAACTTTTCCCGTTACGCATTTAAAAAGCAGTAAAATGCTCCAAAATAAAATATCTTAACTGCCATCCTTAATTCGTTCAACTACTGGCCCTAAAAGCAGCAGCATTACACTTTTAACAGATTTAAACAACTTTCCTATTTAATTAGCGGTCGCAAATTGGTCCATTAACTTCAATTATTTATACTAACTACAACGACACTCACTTAATGCTCTTGCTTAAGCTAGGTCCACCATCTTCACACTAAAGCAGTAAGAAATAACATCAAGATGCATTGTGGGATAGAGATTCAAAAACTATCCCCACCCGTATAACTTTTCAATTTCTCAATGAATATATAAAATTAAAAGGAAAAAAAAAACTTTTATAACTTTTTTTCCATCTTAACCGACCCTTAGCTCCACCCAAAATTGACCGTTTCGAATTCCCCCAAGACCTGAGAGAAGGTATGCGAACGAGGATCTCGTGCGTGGTCAGCGAAGGAGACCTGCCCATCACCATCACTTGGCTCAAAGACGGCCAAACAATTCCCAAGACACTTGGACTGGAGATCCGAAACAGCGATGAATTCTCCAGTTCCATCACATTTCGAAGTGTGAGTGCCCTGCACAATGGCAATTACACCTGTGTGGCCAGCAACTCTGCCGCCACCGTCAGACACACCGCTGAACTTCTGGCTCACGGTAAGATCGTTTACTATTCGTTTTGAATTGCTATTCGGATCGGGAATGCAAACTCCGGTCGATTTGATAAAATTACCCCGTTTTACTCGTCGTTTATCGTGTTTTCATTAATTTATTAAAAGTTAAAGCAACGGCGCACTAACCTTAATGATGATGATCATCAATAACTAACAATTGCTCGTCGCGCAGGATAAAACTCCATTGTTAAATAGTTGGTTGGATAAGACTGAAAATAGCGAGAAAGGTTCATCTTAAATTAACAATTATTTTGATTTACTATTTTTGGTTTAAGAAAATTTTTAGTCTAAGAAAGTAAAAAATGCATATTTAATCTAAAAAAATGCTTTTGTAGTCTAAAAATGCTTTTGTAGTCTAAAAATGCTTTTGTAATCTAAAAATGCTTTTGTAGTCTAAAAATGCTTCTGTAGTCTAAAAAATGCTTTTGTAGTCTAAAAATGCTTTTGTAGTCTAAAAATGCTTCTGTAGTCTAAAAATGCTTTTGTAGTCTAAAAAAATGTTTTTGTAATCAAAAAATGCTTCTGTAGTCTAAAAATGCTTTTGTAGTCTAAAAAATGCTTTTGTAGTCTAAAAAAATGCTTTTTTAGTCTAACAATATTTTTTTTAGTCTGAGAAATTCTTTTTTAGTCTAAAAAATGCCTTTTTTAATCTAAAAAATGCCTTTTTTAGTCTAAAAAATGCCTTTTTTAGTCTAAAAAATGCCTTTTTTGAACCCATAATTCATTTTTGGTGTAAGAAAATACATTTTTGGTCTAAGAAAATACATTTTTGGTCTAAGAAAATACATTTTTGGTCTAAGAAAATACATTTTTGGTCTAAGAAAATACATT
>JAQFXT010000409.1:0-39451 GCA_034683725.1 Strigamia crassipes
ACCAAACAAAAAAAAAAAAAAAAAAAAAAAAAAAATCAACCACCAAAATAAATTTTTTTTTTTTTTTAAAAAAAAATAAAAAAAATAAAAAACTTAATGACACTTAAAACCACCCCAAAATCCCTAATCTAATTTCAACAGCTCAAAGCACACAAGAGTTTGTGTCGCGGCACCATCGCATCGCATGATTCGCAGCCATGTGAAAGCGAGGCGAATAACCGCGGCGACCCAACTCCGAACACATGTCACTTTTCTCAACCACGCGTGCTACGAAACAAAGAAAATTATTTTCCAAAAACGTTAACAACACTTTAAATTCACTCCCCTTACGAAACAGCACATAATCCACCAACCCAAGTCACATTTCCCCGGAATCGCACGCACAATTCACAACTAAAATCACAAATTCGACCAACACCCGCTTTAGCCTTCCATTTTCGAAGGGTACTTCGAGCAAATCATTTTACTCCCAATACACGCCGTTATTACCTTCTTTTTTCGCTCAAACCAGCTCAATGTATCGACACAATAGCTAAATTAAGCTTCCAACCACGCTGACAATGCGGGGAAAGGCTCAAATGCCCGTAAACATCGGTTAGCTTAGTCCTAAGTTGGCTAGGGAGCCATGTTGCCCACATGGACATGTCACTTAAAATCGAAAAATTTACACACGAGCGCGACAATTTGCGTTCACTAGAGCGAGGTTGGGAGGATTTGGTGGTAGGAAATGTGTTTGTCGTGTGTTTTCGTATCGTCATTCATTAATTTTTACAGTGTGAGCGTGTTTTTTTCACCCATAACCTACCTTTTTTTCGAGCACCTTGACATATGACACTGTACCGGTAAAGTTGGGGAATCGCTCGCTAGAGGGAAGTCGAACAACAGCGCACTACGCGAGGGCAACACTCTCGTAGTTTTATTAAAGATATGATTTTTATTTCTTTAAATAAAAATCATCAAATAAAAGAAAAAATAAATTTTTAAGTTTTAAAAAGCAGAAAATATTTTTTTTGAAAAAAAACTGAAGAAAACGATAGATTGAGATAAAAGCATAAAAGAAAGATGGACATATTTGGCGCTTAAAAAAAATGTTGTAATTTTATATTCTTTTGTGCGTTTACTGTTTCGTTAACTGTTGAAATAAAAATGAAAATAAAAATAGTTAGTTTTATGGGAAAAATTTTAGTCGTGGGAAAGATATATAAAGATTTGTTTGTTCACGATAAATTTATTTGTTTGTATCGGAAGGTTTTGTTTATTTAAGAAGTTTCATATAATTAGAGACGAATTCGCCATTCACGTACAGCCAATACAACACTTGTGACGTCATTTCGACAACCGGTCCAAAAACCTGAGTAATTAGATTCATCTCGTTACGTCAGAAATTGTGAAAGTTGCAACGTATTATGGGATATTATTTCTGTATAACGCCATTTTGGCCTCAGGTCCAAGTTCCCGCTCCCAATTTATGAAAACTGTTTAATTTCATCTTAGTTTTTTACCTTCACGGCATTTCTTAACGTCCCGTGGAACATTCAATCTTAAAATTATAATTATTTGGTCGTTGCCTCGGTTGGCTAAGCATCGCGGTGTTGAAGGTTAGGCCTAAATTCACAAACTAGTCTTGTCAATGTGAGCTCAGCACAAAACTGGAAATTTTTCTTTTTGCGCGATTCTGGTAAGTTTTTCAAAACTAAATCACGAACATTACGATGAAAACAATACTATTCGCGATTTTTTTCCACTAATTGATGGCTCAACGTGCCGATTATTTCAATTTTTATCTGTTTTTTTTGATAATTTTTTTTTTTTCTTTTATTTTCTAGTGATTCATTTCGACCATGTTTTGGAAATTTAATTTAGTGTCAACATCTCGTATAGAAACAATTTTAAACAAGGAAGTAAGTATGTATTGGTGTAAGCTTGATTTCACGCTTGATGAAATCATTAGGAAATTAATTATTATTTTTTTTTTTTGTTAAACTTTTTTTTAATTGATTAATTTTTTATTTATTTTTTTTAGGATATTACCTTGCAAGAATTAATGGACGAGGATGATATTTTGCAGGAATGTAAAGCGCAGAATAAGAAGCTTATTGATTTGTACGATGATGAAATGTCGATATAATTATTTGGTTTTTTTAAAAATTTTTTTGTTTCGCATTTCAGCTTAGTTCGGCCTGAAATCATGGAAGAAATGGTTAATTTAGTTATTATGGAACCGCCGGATGATATTGAAGAAAAATTAAAGTATAAGTACGGTTTATCGATGGGGGACAAAAGATAAAAGGGAATTAATTGGTTATTTTTCTTTCAGATATCCAAATATTGCTTGTGAATTACTTACGTCAGATATGCAACGGATTAATGATAGTTTAGCGGGCGATGAGGCTTTACTCTCTAAACTCTACACATTTCTCGAAACGGAAAAACCGCTTAATCCTTTATTGGCGAGTTTTTTTAGTAAAACCATGGGTATTTTAATCATGCGGAAAACTGAAGTGGTGAGAACAGAACCGGAAAATTAATTTAAATTGGAATTTGTCGACAAAATGAGATTTTTCGACTCAAAATCTCAGTATTTAGTAACAAAATCCAATTTTGTTTTTAGAATTTGGTTAAATAAATCAAAATTTCGACCGAAATGTGGTCAAACGCCTCAAAAACTCGAATATTTAATTTTTTTTTTTTTAATTTTAGGTTTTAGAGTTTCTAAAAGCCAAAGATGATTTCATTAATTTATTAATTTCTCATCTAAATACGTCAGCCATTATGGATTTACTCTTAAGACTTGTAACGTGCGTTGAAAATGGAAATCTACGAACTCAACTTTTAAATGTAAAAATTTAAAAAAAAATAATAATATAATTTTTATTTAAATTATTAAATAAATTAATTTTTTTTTTTAGTGGTTAAATGAGCAGCGGGTGATTCAACGATTAGTTTCATTAATCGACCCAACGAGCGACGAAGAACGACATTCAAACGCCTCGCAAGCATTGGCTGACATCGTGCGATTCACGAGAGAACAAATGGCGCAACTCCAGGAAAAAGCAGAACCCGACCCCTTGTTACAGACGCTCGAAGCGTGAGTTTATTAAATAAAACCAAAAATAAACGAACAAACTAAAAAAAAATAAAAATAAAAATAAAAATTTCAGGAGTGAAACCATCGCGGAACTTCTCACGCACATATTCCGGGGAGAGAAGAACGAAAGTTGCTTAGTTAACGGAATTTCCGTCTTACTATCGTTATTAGAATTCAAAAAACAAGGATCGGCTACTCAGCTCCCCGCCACGGAGCAGTCGTCTCTCTATTTCCGGCCGGAGTCGCACGAGCAAATGACGCCACTCGACGCCGAACGAATCGCGAACAGCGTCACTCATACATTGACCGCGTTGAGGCCATGTCTTAAAGATTTTCATCAACTATTACTCAGTCCTCCACATGTGAGTGCGTTTGGGACGTGTGAAATGACGCCGCGACTTAAATAAATGTGTTTGAATCGTAACAGAAACCCCCAATTCCAACCACAATAGGTCTTTTAGAACAGCCCTTGGGTAACACGAGAATCCATATAGCTCGATTAATTTCCTCTGTTGTTTTTTGGCACAGTATTGATGATGATTTAGCTAATTTAGGAACCTTGGATGTTTTATTGGTAAAAAAAAAAAAAAAAATGGAAAAAATAATTTTTTTGATTTATTTTTAATTTATTTAAAAAAAAAAATTTTTTAGGATTTATTTTTCAAGTTTACTTGGAATAATTTTCTACATACCCAAGTTGAGCAAACAATCGGAACGATTTTGTCGACGTTGCCGACGGAAAACAACGAAAAGAGGGACACGCATCCTCTACTAGATCAACTTTTTAGTCAATGTTGTCTAGTTCAAAGGATATTAGACGCCTGGGAGGATAATGAACAACAACAGTAGGGTTTTTAGTGGGAAAAAAATGGAGTTTTGTAATTTTTTTTTTTTCTTTTTTTTTTTAAATTTTTTTTTAGAGCGAAACCTGGGGGTAATCGTAGGGGTTACATGGGTCACTTGACTAAAATTGCGAATCATGTCGCGGAAAATGCTGAAAAAGGACCCACGTCTGAGATGATTCAAGCTCAGTTGAAAGGTGAAATGAATTTTTTTTTTTTTTTGGTTTTAAATTGAAGTAATTTAGAGGAATGATGCAGAAACGACGTCTTAAGACAAACTGTCGGTGAATTCACGTCAGCTAGAAAGTACCTGACCTTTTATTAATTTAAAAAATTTTTTTTTTTTTTTTTTTTTTTTTTTTTAATTAATTAATTTAAAATAATTAATTTTTTTTTTTTTTTTTTTTTATAGAAATCCCCGAAGACTATCTCCAAAAATGGGAAACTTTTGTTAGTAGCACATTAGCTGAAATTAACAAGAAGAATCTAGCTTCCTTGGTAATAAATATAAATAAATATGAATAATTTTTGGTTAATTTGATAATAATTAATGTTTAGGTTGGTGGACATCCTCTGCAATCGAGTTCGGAAGACGACGATCCCGAGTTTCGAGACATTCCATTCCCGCAAGACACTGCTCTGCAACAGGTACGATCACACCCTGTTTTGACCGTTCCAGATAACAAAAAGTTGTAGCGAATACACTGAAATACAGTACCAGCAATTTATCAAATATTTTTTATTTTTTATTTTTTTATTTTTTTGTTTTGCTGGTGCTTTATCAAATTGTTCGGTTTAGATTTGGGTTTTTTTTTTGGGCAGTTTTACTCTCGTAAAAAATATTTTTTTATTGGTTTGGTGGCAATCTATTTGTTCTCGCGCATGCCTTTGGTGTATTTCTACAGAGCATTGTTATTTTGGCCTGATTGCAGGCCTTTTCTGATTATCAGATGCAACAAATGACCAGTAATTTTATTGACCAGTTTGGCTTCAACGATGATGAGTTTGGTGACCAGGAAGATAGTCTTAGGTAAATTGAATTTGTGGTGGTTAATTTAATTGCGTGTAATAATTTTATTTATTTATTTATTTATTTATTGTTTTATAGTGCGCCATTAGAGCGATTATCAACCGTTAATTTCAATATTTCAGCCGAAGAAAATGCAGTAAGTTGAGGGTTGGAGTTTAGTTGAGTTTATGTTTTGGATATCATTCAATTGCTATGTGAATTATTATTGATAATTAAAAATTGGACGACATAAATGCATTTTTATGGGCAAAAAATGGATTCGAACATGCAAAAAATGCATTTTTATGCGCAAAAATGGATCCGAAAATGCAATAAATGGATCCGACCATGCAAAAAATGAATTTTTTTAGTACAAAATTGGAAAAAAGACGATCAAGAGAGTAATGATTATCAATAATTCACATATCACAGTTGGTATTATTATTATGGAATGATGTAGGAAGGACGTAGTAAGACTTAAAATGTTAGTGAACTGAACGTCAGCTAGAAAGTACCTGACCCGTGACGGAATTTTATAGGATATAAAAATAAAGTTTTATTTTGAGTTTTTAAATTATTTTATTTTTTATTTCAGCGTAATTCTGAACTCTTTGAACGCGCTTGCACCGAACGCATTCAACCCTTCGATGACGCCGACAGCGACGAGGACGTGTGGGAAGAGAAAATTTGGAGCGAGATATCGCAAGAATCTACCTTCAATAAGTTCCCCAATCGGCCTAGGTCAGTCCGCGACATAAATCGGATTCGGGGATTGATTTATCGAGTTATTTGTTGATTTAGTTCACTGTCGAGTGGATTGATAGCGGCAACTAACGTCCGGTCGGTGCGTTCGAACAGTACGGACCGAAACAGCTCCGATTCAGAAGATTCCGAATCACCGACGTCACCGTTGGCGCGTCCGGTTGCAACGAACGAGGAGATGCGAATGGAAGTTGACCAAAGCGAATGTAATTTAATTTGTAAATTTTTTTGAATTGAAATTAATTTTTTTTTTATTTTTGCAGCTTGGACCGCAAATTTTGACAGCGTGCCGATGGATGTTGCGCCGGTTTCGGAGCCCGTGAATCCTTGGGACGCGGTCAACTTAGGCGCGGAACCCGCGGTCGAGCAAACCGATGTCGGTTGGGCAAATTTTGGTGAATTTACCAGTTTCAGGTTGGAAAACACGGCGTAAATGTAGAGTTTAACTCAAAAATGTAACAAAAATTGGGTTAATTTTTGCAGGAATACCTCACCAGCTATCGCTTCGAATCCTCCCATGGCGATGGAAACGTCGGAAGTGGCGGATCCGAGATATAAATACAGTAAATATGAATGCATTTTAAAATGGGAAGAAAGAAATAAACGAAATACGTCATTTTCAGTTGTTGCAAATACTTCCACATCATTGTCTTCTGGTGAGATTTCGTCGCCAAACCGATCAAACATTCAGGGCGATCACGACGAGTTGATTTCGTGCGGGTAATTTACATCTTGTTTCTATCTAAACTGTTGGTTATAGACCTGTGCGATTATTTTTTAAAGGGAATATGAATTTGATATGGCAATCGTATTCACTTGACAGCGATATATCGCAATGTTGCAAACTATCGCAATACATAGCGAAAAAATTCAGATTTAATTTGACAAAAAGTGAATTTATTTTGATAAAATTCATTCAATTTTTGTCGATAAAAATTGAATAATTGTCGAATCCTAAACATTGTTTACCAATTTTTGGTAAATTGACGATTACATAACCGACATACACGTAATCAATTTGTGTCCAGCAGTCGTGGAATAATTACGTTCGACAAATCGCGATATATCGCAATATCGCACAGGCCTAGTTGGTTAGCTTCGTTAGTGCCAAATAACGCGATAGTTTTGGTCGAATGAATCGCGGAATGTGTGGAAATGAGCTATAACGAACATTTTAGACGTGATTTTTGTGTTTATTATTTCGGTTTTGTTTTGTTTTCACATTTTTTTTCGTGCAATTTTGTTAATCCCGATAGCGAGAATACGAAAGACATATCTAACACAAAGGATGAGGATTTAGCGGAGAATTTTAAGTGAGAAATGGTTTTGTTTTTAATTTCATTTTATATAATATAAATTGAGATAATTTATGTTTTTGAGTGTTAAATCAATTTTTTTTGTATCGTTTTTTTATTTTTAGTTTCTTGTCTTCATCTGGTCTTTTGAAAACCCAAAACAAACAGTCGAGTCCAATACCGAAGGAAAATGGACCCGCTATCAAAGATGGCGGCGACGAACTGGACCCAACTCAACAAGCGCGCATCGAGGAAGCGAGGTGGGGAATTTTCCGAGGGGGTCGACAATTGCTATAAATCTCATCGATGGATGGTTAAATCCCTTATAAATCTCAAAATAAATTCATAAATCTTCACAAATCTTTAAATCCAGTCGATGAAAATTGCTATTGTCGGCCCCCTCGGGGTTTTGATGTTTTAAAATTAAATTTATTAATTTTTTATTATTTTTTTTTTTAAATAGGGCGAAAGCAAAGGAGGCGTTGGATAAGTTAACAGCAGCTACGATCAGTCCAACGGCCAACGGACCCGTTTGAAATGGATCATTTGAAGATATCGCGAATTTATTTTTATTCTATTAGAGAAATTTTGTACGCCGAAAAAGTAGTTTCCTGGCAATTGTGTAATTACGGAACGACTAAAACAATGTTTAATGTTTAAACTGATGCATCTGCTCAATAGGAGACGAAGGAAATTAAGTTATTGGGTTAAATTCGTTTCATGTGATTTTTTTGTTTCAAATAGCCGATCGTGGAAATATCGTCAATTGATTTATCATTGGGATTTTTTTCAGAGATGTATCATTTAATTTTTGTAAATTTGATATTTTCACTGCACGAGATTACATTTGTGTTTTTAAAATTGTAACTTTAAAGAAAAAAATAGTGAACTTGCTGGGGATATTGATTGGAAATCACAACTTTTTTTGTGTGGTGTTAATTAAGCGAAATGAAATGGGACTGATCAAAATTAGTAATTATTTTTTCTGTTTTAATGATAGGTATATAAAATGGTACTGTTTGGTACGCTGTTTTTAAAGCTAAATGTATGCAGTTATTTAGACCAAAGTTTACATTAATTCCCGTTTTGTTTGTTTTTTTAATTGGCACGATGTTTTTATTATTAGGATTAAAATGATAGTAATTATTATTGGTTGTATTAATTCCATTAATTCTCACCATGTGGATTTATTTGTGCCAATTTTCGTCTTTTTTAATTGGTAAAATTGGAATGCCAAAATCATATTTCTTTGACTAACCTATGTGTAACCACAATGAATTAATTAAAAAAAAATGTCAGTATTTTTTTTTAAAAAACATTTATTTCACTGGTTTATTATTATTATTTTAATCATTTATTCACTACTGTAAATACTATTTTAATCCGCTCCAAAATGTGTATAAAAAGTGTATAAAATATCCTCGCATGTTTGGTAACAGTGGTAACGATTCCTTCATTTTTCCCGCTTTCCTTTAAGAAAAATGGATGGATTCTGTTATGCTTTTGATTTTTCCTATTGATTTATTGAAATAAGCTGAAAAAGAATCACGTTTGTATTAAAAAAAAATCGTCTGTAACATAAACACAGCAATAAATCTACTATTGAAAATATCTGTAACGATGACAACGTATTTTGCTTGTTTTGTGAGGAAAAAGTTTGGAGTTTACGGAACGTTTCTAACGAGCAAGTGGCTCACCACTGGGCGATAAAACGGGTCTTTTACCGTGACTTAAAACAACACGGAGGAATTTTTATTCCGGAAAAAGAAATAATCTTTTAATTGTGTAAATTGTTGTTTTTAAACGTTATTGACGAACAATACAGCGAGATGATTTTTCTCACTTGTAAGTGAATCGCGCTCAAGCAGATACTCGCTGTATGACTTCACAGGTTAAATTTGTGCTTGGTTTCCAGGCGTGTATAATGCAGCAAAGTTAATAAAGCAATTTAACAATCTGTTGAGTGTTGGCAATCGCAGCATGCAAAAATGTTGCTAGTTTATTAGATATTTGATAAATCAATGGGAAAAAACCGACAACTTTACAGTATAATTAGGTTTACTTTTCCAACGAGTGTAGCTGATGTAGTGTTTTTTCCTGGTGATAATGCAGAAATCAAACACATGGAGTCCAACATGGCGTGTTTGTTTTTGTTTCGTTGTTCGGCAAAATTTTGCTCGCTATTTTGGTAACAACAAACGACCATTCAAAATTCTAAGTGTGCAATACTTGTCTAACTAAATTCAATGGTTAATGCACGCAATCTTAATTTTTCCTGGATTCGTAGTCGTTACTATCCAATTTTATTGAGATCTATTTCAAATCTAGCAGACGAGAAAACATTAAATGTAAAATAAACTCAAATTTAATCACAAAAAAACAAAAATATAACGATTTAATATTCTTTCAGAAATACCGTAAATTACTAAACGTGACCAAGGATTGCAGCCTCAACGAATTAAAAGAAAAATACCTTTCGCTCGCCAAGTTACATCACCCGGATAGCGGATCACTCACAGCCGATGCCGAAAAATTCCGAAAAATCGAAAATGCGTATCGAGTTTTGAAGAGCAAAAGCGAGGCAAACATCCAAGAAGAAACGCCCGTCAAATACGATATAAAAGTATCGAGATATTCCCGTTTTATTAAGTTGATTAAATGTTTGTTTATATATATATACATAGCACACAGCGCCGCAACACCGGCAGTACCTGAACTTCGATGGAGTCGGAATGGGCACCCCTAGTCAAAGACAACGTCAATACCAGAGTTATTGCGTCGAAAGAGCCGCAAACACGGTCGCTGAGCACAGAATTAAACGAATTGAATCCGTAGATGGCTGCACGCTACTCGTTAAAGACCGCAAGGCTGCGAAAAAACATACGATATCGTAAAAACAAACGTTTTTAAGGCGAAAAAACTTGTTTTTTTACGCTTATATCTTAACCAGAAATGCTATAGAGCGTTTAGTGGAAGATATGATCCAAGAATCGATGTCGAAAGGCGAGTTTAACAACCTACCCGGCCAAGGAAAACCATTAAAAATGGACGAACATCCGTTTATCGATGCCACAACTCATAAATTAAATCAAGTAGAAATTCAAACAAAAATAATTTATTTTATTTTTAAAATTAATTCCTTTTTTCAGGTGTTGATAAATAATGGATTCACTCCGCAATGGGCAGTACTCAAGAAAGAAATCAACGAATCCATCGATAGTTTGCGCCAACAAATGATCCGACAGCGGCAACGCTTGGGCAACGACGACCGGGACAAATGGAACCAAATTGTTCAGCAATACGAGAGCAAATTCAAAGATTTAAACAGCAAAGTCAATCAATATAACCTCGTGGTACCTTTCCTACACAAACAGATGGTACATTTCAACTTGGAACGTGAAAGCGAACGAATTTTGACGAAAATTTCCCCGAGCGCCGCCGATCGAGGCAACGACGGCGCCGAACGATCGGCCAAAAACGAAACCGGAGTCATCGGTTTTCTCACGCTTTTATTCAAACAAAAAAGACACTAAACGTAAAAAAAAAAAAGTGAAATCAAAATATAAAAAAACATAAATGTAAAAATTATTATTGTGTTGTTTATCGAATAAAAGTTTTTATTTCTAAATTGCGTATACACACACTCACAAAACTTATTTTATTATGCAAGTAGTTTTGGAAAGTACGTCATTATGACGTTGACCGAATCTAAAGGCGGACCCATACACTGATAGACGGAGAATTTCCTCAAACATGGCAACTTGATGCCGTTGAAGAGCGCGGACTGCATTTGGATGTGCGCGAACTCCAATTCCTCGAGGTGCGGACATCGCAGTAAGATCTCCCGCACGTCGAAAATACGTAAATTATTCACGTAGAGAGTGGAGAGCGATTTACCAATCGTCCGTTCGTATTCCGTGCAGATATTGCAATTTTCTAAACACAGTTTAATGAGATTTGGCATTTTGCAGAAGAGGAAATTCAACTCGACGTGCTGCACCGAAATCAATTTCAATTGGCTAATAGGAAAAGTTTCGCCCTCGTCGAGTATAAACACCGATCGCACGATATCGTCGAAGTTCCTCTTCGGTCGGTTACTCGAACTCACGTTCTCCCACGTAAAACAAAGCGTAAAAGCGTCCAGATAAGCGCAGTTCTCGCAAATGCTTTTAAGCGCTTTGAATTCGCAATTTTGAGGCAAAATCAACTCGATTTTCTTCAAAGATTTAAAATCTTTGAGCGCGGGCGCGAATTTCCTGCTCGGAGGAAAGATCGTGCCGCAATTTAAGTGTCCGAGACTTAAATTCTGGATGTTGTTGCCGATTTCCTTCTTTTTCTTGTATCGGAGATGCAGGAATCCGAAGATATCGTGGTAGGTGAAGCTCTCGAGTAGCGGCAAGCGGTTGAGGATGGTGGCGGCCATTGACGGCGAAGCGGAAGTGTTGCAGATGTGCAAACTCCGTAGATTTTTCTTGATCGCTTTCATTTTGATTAACGACTTGAATAATTTGTTTCCGATTTGCAAGCAGCCTTCCATGTTGAGTGTGGTGAGGTTCTGGCATTGGGAGAGGAGGTTTTTGATGTCTTTGCTAGTGTTGACGGTGTTGCTCGTCAGGTTGAGCGTTTTGAGGTTCGTGAACGATGAAACCGCTTGGATGTTCTCGACCGCTCGCGGGATTATTAATTCTTGAAGATTCTGATTTTTTATAGGAGAATGAATTTTTAGTTTTTATTTAAAGAATTGTTTTTATTTTTTTATTTTTTGGTTACGTTTTTGCATTCTGGGGATGTTAGGACGGATAAATCGTGCATGTTTATGTTGTCGCGCCAAAACCAGAGGTTGAGGATTGGGGATCTGGATTCCAGGAGCCAGATTGCGTGGCCGATTGAGAAGTAGCCCCATTTCAGGTACATGTAGTCCATGATTGCTTTGGATATGTGAACGGCTGGAGGAACAATCAAATGAAATAATTTTTTTTTTTTTTTTTTTTTTTTTTTGTAATTGTATCTTGACTTACGGAAATGGAAGTAATCTTTGGTTTGGATTTTCAACTCTGCGATTTTGTCCGCGGTGAATTTACTTCGATTGAAATTCCAGACGAGAAATATCATTCGAGAGACGTGGCGTAGACATATGTTTTTTAGAGTAAATATCATTTTTTGTTTTTGGTTTATTTATTTTGAATTTGTTAATTTTTTTGTTGTTGTGATGATGACGTTGTTGGGTTTCTTTTTTGTGGTATTTGTGAATGAAGTCATGTTTATGTTGCGATGATTTTGGCCCAAAGGATTAGAGGTGTATGGGAATGGTTAATCAATTCTTGAGTTTTAACAATGTGATATTGTTTTTTGTTTTTTTTAAAAGAGTGCACTTAGGACTATTGATATTCCGTTCTATCAGATTAAACTAAAAATGCAATCAATGTCAAAATTAGAGTTTTCACCTGTAAAAAGAAATTTTCAAGAATAAACATGCAGTTTTCACCTGTAAGATGGAATTTTCAAGCGAAAACATGGATTTTGCACCTGTAAAATGTAATTTTCAAGTGAAAAACCCAACGCAGTTCTACGTCGAAGCAGTTAAAAAGAATTTGTCCACACAAAGATAAAACATCCGTCGAGATAAATAAACACGCCATTTTTTTCTTTTTACCGAATGTCACAAATACAAATAATCATATAATTACATTATTCTAAATTCATATTTGACAAACAAAATTAATCATTAACCTCATGTCTCTGGTCCGCCAAAGTTGGCTTACCAGTTCGTAACATGTTGGAGCAAATATGATACTAAAGTCTGTAACATGTTGAGACAAAAGAAAAAAAGATTGAATGCCCCTAATAAATACAATAAATCTAATTATTAATTTAACACTCTAAGTATGGTAAATGTAATATCCTAATACTATCAATGTAATAGCCAATGTGTAGTAATTTAACAATGTTTTATTAGTTCAATAATTTAAATTCAATATTTCAACCAATAAAGAAAGCAACTATAATTATGCAATTGCACTTAAAATGTCAAAAACAAAACATTAACAAATGTGAAAATACAAACTCTACTTAAAATCAAACACTTCTCAACACATGGAAATCACCTAGCTTTGCCCTATAACTGTCCTAACTGTTCCTAGCATTTTCCTAACTGTTTCTAACATTTTCCTAACTCTCCCTAACATTTTCCTAACTGTTCCTAACATTTTCCTAACTCTCCCTAACATTTTCCTAACATTTTCCTAACTGTCCCTAACATTTTCCTAACTGTTCCTAACTGTTCCTAACTGTTCCTAACATTTTCCTATTTGTTCCTATAATTTTCCTAACTGTCCCTACAATTTTCCTAACTGTCCCTACAATTTTCCTAACTGTCCCTACTCCTTTCTCACCTGTTCCTACTCCTTTCCCACCATTTTCCCATGACTGGTTTCACTCCCTACACCTTTCCCATCACTTTTCCATAACTGTTTCAACTTCCTACACCATTCCTGCCAGTTTCCCACTACTTCCAATGTTCCCGTCAGTTCCCACTATTTCTTATACATCTTTCCCATGTGTGTCCCAACTTTAACATCTGTAGCAAAGCCAGACCACTGCATGTGCAAAGCGATGTAAAAACACACGTCTAAATGGCGTAAAATGGATAGAAAATGACTTAAAAGCAAGCGTTAACATCTAACAAAAACCAATTAATTGCTTCCATCATTATAGTTGCGATCGATTCAGTTAATTTTGAAGTACATACATATAAATTTTCAATATATTACCAACTTTAAATCAAATTGTGGTACCATACGTTGAATGTGTAATTAATAAATAGATTTTACAATAAACACAAAAACTAAACAATAATTAATTGAAATTATGCTGTAATAGCACTAACACAAAATATTGAAATGTTTGTTTAGACAAAGTTAAATATAGCATTTGAACAGTATTACATTCGCAGGATGTTGCGACAAATTAACCGTTTCAAATTAAACTACGCAGCCCCTCATAATGAATGACAAGCTTTGTTTTTCTCATCTCCAAACTGATGAATTTAACTCTGGTACTCAAACAACTAACATCTAGTGGCAATTCGGCAAAATGACCTAATAAGAAAGTAAAATTATTAGCAATATTATGGTAACGATAAAGCAATTGTTTAATATTCACATTGTTTGTTGATTTCCTCTAATAATTCTTCGCCTCCACCTGGCCTACTCGTTGATCCGCTCGAAAACTGCTCTCTCGTCCATCCGCAAAAATCCTAGTCGTCGCTCGTCGTCCATCCGCAAAAGCTCTAGTCGTTGCTCGTCGTCCATCCGCAAGAGCTCTAATCGTTGCTCGTCCATCTGCAAAGGTCCTGGTCGTCGCTTATCCATTTGCAGAGATCTCAGTCGTCGCTTGTCGTCCATCCGCAAAGATCCTAGTCGTCGCTCGTCCATCTGCAGAGATCTCAGTCGTCGCTCGTCGTCCATCCGCAAAGATCCTAGTCGTCGCTCGTCCATCTGCAGAGATCTCGGTCGTCGCTCGTCGTCGTCCATCCGCAAAAGCTCTAGTTGTCGCTCGTCCATCTGCAGAGATCTCAGTCCTTGTCCATCCGCAAAAGTCCTAATCGTCACTCCTCCTCATCGATCCGCAAAGGTTCTGGTTTGTCGCTCGTTCACTGCAAAGATCCTTGTCATCGCTCCTCTCCGTCCAACTATCTGCAAAGTCCAAGTCGTCGTTCGTCGTCGCTTTTATCTGCAAAGGTCCTTGTCATTATTCCTCTTCTTCCATCTGCAAAGGTTCTAATCATCGCTCATCCTCGCCCATCTGCAAAAGTCATGGTCGTTGCTCGTCCTCGTCCATCTGCAGAGATCCAAATTGTTCTCATCCGCATGAAAAGCAACAAAAACATCCTGGTTATAGTCGTAAAAAACACTGAAAACTGTAACTCATCACCGTCGACTTCTTGGATTGCCTGAACGCTGAAAAAAACCCGATTCTAAACCACCCAACCTCTTGGCATAACCGAGGTGAGGAGGAGAAACGCCTCCTCACATAGGCAAGAGCTACCTTGAAGACAAAGGAAATGCCAAAAGAACACCTAACCAAACATCCTACCTTTCGATGTCTTCGCAACCCATCTCCACTAATGTAGCACAACACAACACAACACTCGAAGCACTGTTGTCAATCACAAATCTTCTGCCACATAGAAAGCACTGGCCACAAACACTATCACAAGATGCACCACAAACACACACACTCAGTAGCTTCAGTGATGACTTCAAAGATGACTGGTATCAGGTGCCTGATGACCTGAAACAAAGCCCCACCCGACACACTTGCCATAACCGAGTTGAGGAGGAGAAACGCCTCCTCAGGAGGGGGGACACCTCCTTGAAGAAAAAGGAAATGGCAAATGAATTGGACAAACACACACCCTACCGTGCGAGCCGATCTTCGCAACCTGATCCAGTGACGATCGACCCCGCAAACGGCTCGCCATCTGAACTTTCTGTCGGTGGCACCGTCGACTGCCCATTCGGTGATCCGTCCGCTCCATCTGGATTAATCTGCTGGCAAAGAAATAACCTGAGTACCGGTATTGCGGTATTAAAAAGGGTAATCAAATGACTCACCATTTTCTTACTGCAAAAGGTTTTAGAGACTGCTAAGTGACACACCCACTCAGTAACTCACCATCCACTGGTAAATTGCAGGACTGCCAGCCCAACAATTCAATCACAAACTTTGTGATGGAATCAGTCCACGTCGAGATTATGCCAATTGTTCGGCATTGTTGAAGTGAAGCATCGGCTCGCCATACATTTCGGTTTCCCACACATTAAATTAAGATACTATACTTAACAAGACCCAAATTGGGCAAGCTAAACACGCTATCTACCTTGAAATTGGGTCCTTTTTTACATAAATACGAACAATGCAATGTAAGAAACTTAATAATCAACAGCACTCGATATACAGTAAATAAAGCAATGAAATCAATAATAAAATAAAATTGTTTTTGCAACTAAATAAAACAAACCAAAACAAAACAATACCAATTTTGTCAGAATTGAAGAAGTGGTTTATTGCATCCACTTCGACAGCCCCAACTCCAAGAAGGAAAACCTGACGCAGTAGTCGTTGCACCACAAATAACACGCGGAACACCGTCGTCGCCTCTAACAAACGCGCTAACTTTTCCTACACCGTTCCCAACACTGTCCCGACATTTCCCCAACACCTAACCTTAAGCTAAGCTAAGCTAAGACTATACCTCTACTTTCCCAAGTTTGTCCCAGTCCGTTAGCAATGACAAAGGCGACAACGAATGTTTCCACGCATCAATGCAATGCATTGCAGCTTGGTGAGCCAAGTCCTTTCTCCGTTAAAATAGAGAGTAATGGAAAAAAAGCATTGTTTTGTCCAAAATAATTACCTAAATTTTAAAATTATACATTTTTAAAAATGTTAATAGTCTAAACAACTTTTCCAATGATGCAACACCGTAAATTGAGCGCAATTAATAAAATAGTGTTTTACATTGAATTTTTTGCAGACTACTGTAATTTGCTTTTACCTGATTATATTAAATTTAAACAAAATAAATAGCAAATAGAAAATTAGCAAACAAATAAATGACGTAATTTTGGTATGGCGAACCAACACTTCGAAGCAGAATGCAGTTTAATTCGCTAATACCGAGCGAGCAGAACCTAGAAATGTAAAAAAGAAAATTAAATTTGTCAAAATGTATTTACTACATTTATAAAATGTAACTATATACCTGGAAGTCGGCGTTGACTGGATAATGAAAACGGGCTTGGTCGAGACTCGGAATGTCGTGCACGACATCGTTGTTCATTTTGAAGTGATTTTGACTCGGATTTTTCCCGGGGTTTTTGTACCAAAGCGCTAGCGATACCTAGTGACAGTTTGCCGAAATCATCGAATCTGAAAACGAAATTAAAGCGATTAAAATAGCGAAATATACCACTTTTTTTAAGGAATTCTTTTTTTACGTGTATTAATTAAACTGTAAAAAAAATTTGTGTATACAAAAACATTCAACAGCGGTGATCGCTGCTTACCAAGAACTTATTGATTTCTTTCATTCTCATATTTGTTCATCGATTTGCATTAATTTCTTTCCCCTTTTCTACTCCTTAAACAAAAAAAATCGCAGACACATGATAAATTTTCTGTTTAATAATTCACGATTTCAATTAATTCATCAATTTACCATACTCGTTTTGATTTATATTTCATCAGATACTATTATGATTTTATTTATAAGCGAAACGACCCAATCAACTCGTACGACCAGAATGACGTCACAAAATTTCATATTTTCCCCGTCGAACCGCTTTCGATTTCGTCATCATCCAACCGAGATGATGATAATGGCAAAACGAGATGATACTGAATTTTTTCTCCTCCTTTTGTGCGACTATTGTATGAAAATTTCCTAAGCCGTAATCGTAGCAAATGGATCAGCACAAATTGCAACAATTCCAACAGAATTACCACTCGTTCGTGCGCAAGAGGACCGAAAACTGGTGCCGGCAGGACACATTGCAGCTCATCCATTTCTGGAAAACAAACGTGCGGCATCTGAAAGGCATCAAAAGAAATTATCACGTTTATCAGAAATTAGCCGATGAATTGTCGCAATTCGGTGTCAAAAGGACCCCCCGAGAAGTCAAAACCAAGATAGCGAATTTAGCGGCAGATTATAGGTTAAAAAATGGGAAAAAATGATGAAAAATGATGAAAAATGTGATTTTATTTTGATTTTTTTGTGTTTTTTTTGCAGGAAGGAGCAGTGTAAATTAAGAAATACTGGGAAACCGTCGAATTGGAAGTATTGGAAAGAAGTGGATGATGTTTTCACGTTGTTGCATAAATTCGAAAATCATTCTCAGTTAGAAATGCCGTTCACAACGCCGCCGAACAGCGAACACAGCATAACGATTGTGCCGTTGCCGCGGCAGAGTGATTCAGCTAGCAGCAGGAGGATGCTCGATAATGAATCCGAACCAAATTACCCTGTTTTGTCGATTAGTGATGTCCGATCGGTTGTCGATGAGGATACGCAGAAGGGTGATGGAGATAATGATAACGACAGTTTAAAAATGTGAGATTGCGATGATTTTTTTGGATTTTGGTTAAATTTTGGTGATTTTTTGTTAAATTTTGATGGTTTTTGATAGTTTTTGTTACATTTTGGTAGTTTTTGTTAAATTTTGTTACTTTTTGTTACATTTTGATAATTTTTGGTAAATATTCGTGATTTTTTGGTGAATGTTTTAGGTTTTCTAAAATTTTATTTTAATTTTTTTGATTTTTCGCGAGTTTTTTGTTGATTTTCTTAGGTTTCTGTGATTTTTTTGCGAGTATCTGTGAATTATTTTTGATTATTTTTTTTAACTTTTAATTATTTTTTAAAATTTTTGTTTATTATTTTTTAAAATTTTTGTTTATTATTCTCTAGATTGAGTGATAACAGTTCTTCGTACGACAACTCAACCGTGTCCAACCTAGCACATTCCATTTTATCCCCGCCCGGGACTTCGGATACAGATAACCGAGACAATCCCAACACACAACGAAGGAGCAACTCTCCCGATCGCCAGTCAAAATTACTCAATCTCATCTTGGAGGAACAGCGAAGATTGAACCAACAGTTTGCGATCGCCACCGAACGAAGTCACAAGCTGCAAATGGAAGAAATCGAGTTACGGAAGAAGAGTTTAGCAGTCCAAGAACGAATCGCCAGTTACATGGAAACGTTTACGCAATACAAAACGAATTCAAATGCATATCGTAACGCTGAAACCGACTCGTCGGACGACGGACTGCACATAGATGAAAGCATGGGCATCAATGGCAATATGAATTAATTTAAAAAAAAATAAAAAAAAAAAACAGCTAAATGTTTTATATTTTGTTATTTTCTTTATATAGATTGATTTTTTTTTTATTTCATCGGCATTATGTATAAAGTTTCATTGCCATATAATATATTTATACCATAAAGCATAGGAAACCCCTAATGTAACATTTTTTTATATTTGTAATAATGGGCTTTGTAAAATGTACACAATCCTGCCAGTGAATCCTACCCTTATTAAATGTTGTTTTTCCTAAATTTCTATTTATTTATTTCTTCCAATATTTCAGCTTACGACGTAAACAGACTTAATAGAAGTTATTATAAAGATATTTACAATTATTTAGTGATTTTAAATCGTTGAGAAGTGAAAAACGATGTTTTCGAATGAGATTCAAAATGTCCGCCATTTTGAAAAACGATCGGGACTGTATACATACACGCAACGGACATTCGTGACTAATTTTAATCGGATTTGCCCGTTGCACATCGAGTTTTATGTGTTTAATTTATCAATAATAAATTTTATTATCGTTTCGTTCGTGGAAAAGTAATGAAACTATTGATGTCGTTTTCCATTAATAATTTATTGCAATTATGGATTGTTTAGAGCGTAAATACAGTTGTTTAAACCTTCATCTAAGTTATTATTATTTCACTCGTATTAATACCTAATAAAAATGAAAAATATAATAGAAAAAAAATCTAAATATATTTCATCCAATTTAAAAATAACTGCAGGAACCACGTTTTATCTAACTAAAAAAATCAAATCAATCAATGACAAAAACCTCAGTTTCCACACCAGCCAAGATTTCTTTTTCTTCTTATTGCAGTTTAAATTGAACTTAAATAAATATATTTTAATGTTTTAAATATAATTAACGATCAATTTGTTCGTAAAATACTGAAATTAATTTGAACTTCCCTTGAAAGAGGCCACAAATTTAAGATAAAGCTGCCAAAACATGATAAGTAAAGATAAACAAATTGGTCTATTGAGGAAAATATGAAGAAAAAATAAGATTACATCGATTTAAGTAGTTTGGGATTAATATTTCTGATATTTCGTATTCATCATTTCACCCTAAAATAATTAAAATTTATATATACTTCGACAATTCATTCGTTAACGTTGAATTTTTGACTATACAAAGGCACAGGCAAATCAAACACTTGAAATTTCGACCGCACAATGTTTGTGACCTTCGAGAATAAAACTAAAACAAAAAAAAAATCTCTTTGGTTTAATAGTTTCAATATAAAAAAATTAAATTAATTTATACTAATTTGAGCACTAAATTTGATTCACCAAAGCGTCCAATGGCACGTTATTGGAGTTAATTAATATCGTACAACCATTTAACGGTTCCAGCTCGCAATTAAATAGAAAATAAAAGCAAAAAGCGCAAAAGAAATTCACGTTTCTCGTCAATTCCAAACAAAAACATAAATTTCTTGCATAGTTTGCGTATAAATTAAATATTTCCGACACAATTCCTCAAACCCTGCGTCACTCTGACTCAAAAACCCCCATAAATACATTGATTTCGATTCAAATAAATTAAACCCAACATTGTCATACATAAACAACATCATCGATTAAAAAAAATCCACAAAAAGAAAAAAATTGGAATATTTAACCATTTAAAGAGAAAAATAATCAAGTCGAAGCTGCGATGTAAATTGAAAATCGACATAATGATGATACATCAATCGAGTTCGAGACATTTCGACACCGAATGAATGGAATAAATTGGAATAAAATGGAGAAAAAACAAAGTTACGAAGACTGATATGGAATGATGCTAGAAGTTATTTCAAATCGAGGCGCCCAGCCGGATGCGATTCGAGACGGAACGGGACGAGCTTGACGGGCGCGTCGATCGGCGTGACGGGTTTCGATGATGAGTTATACGTTGATTCGGAAGGCAGTGACGGAGACTTCAATTCGATTTTGATGGTGATCTTGTTCGGGTCCTTTTGCGCCCACGGCTGCGGCGAAATGCTCTCCGGCGGCGTGACCATAGCCTCGCTCGGCGAGCTGTCGTACGGCACGAAGATGCGCACCGTGTCGGGCGTGTGACCAAACTTGGGCGTTTGCGCTTCGGTTCCATCGAAAACCAGGTCGGCGCTTCCGTTGCTGAGCCGAGGTGCGCCGCCGAGCGGCGTGGAGCCGGCGGACTGCGTAAACGGCTGCGATGCGACACTCACGAAGCTTGTGGGCGTTGCACGGTCGTCGTTGTCGCTGCTGTGATCGCCGACGGCGGCGGCTTCGTCGTTGATGTTTGGCTGACTTAGCGTCATGTTCGATATGAGCGACAAGTCGGCGGTCGAAGTTCGCGAGGTGCCGGCAATGGAACTGCAGCGCGAGCCTTCAATGACGCTAACGTCGTCGATGGAAGGATCGTAAGACAACTTGGACGCCGCTTCGCTATACGAATTACGATCCTTGTTACGGAGTACAGAACCGGGCGATTTGCCATTACCGTTCATCTGCAGCGCCAGCATCGTCTGGCGTGCCAGGCGTTGCTCGAGGGTCGGTTCCACGAACAGGCCGAAAGGGCGCTGAGGGAGTTCGCACGGTTGCGCGGGCGGGGGCAGGTCCAGTTTGTTCTTTTTCAGCTCTTCCATGCACGAGTGCAGGCTTTCTATCACGTGATCGTCGTCGAAGCCGAAATCGTGTTCCAGTTGGGTCTGGAGGTAGTGGACCATGTCTTCCATTCCACGTTTCATTAATTGACCTAAAATTTAAAAAAAAAAAAAATTTTTTTTAAATTTTTATTAAATTTTAAAAAAATTTTTTTTTCTTCGATATACTCACGGCGATGCATTTTAAGTAAATTGTAAGACATTCCCGTTAAGACTCGTTCGCCGTCTAATACATAAACGTCCCATAAGCGTAATGTTAGTGTAAATGGAACCTAAATGGATTGATTTAATTATTTAGGGTTGTAATTTGATTAATGTCGATTTGAGGGTTTACCCTATCGAGGAAACACTGGAAAAACCATTTAAGCGTGTACAAACTAGCTGATACTTCGTATTTGTCCTGTCAACAACAAAAAATTAACGATTAATTAATTAATTAATTAATTAATTTACGTATTGTAATTTTCTTTACCATGTGTTTTTTTAATTTAGGTAAAAATTTAGTTAAAATCTTGTCGTGGTGGTCTTGAAAACGTAAGAGTTTTGGAAATCCCGGAATGAAGAATCCTGTTTGATAAGATAAGATGAGATAAGTGTGAGAAATGTTCAAAATTGATCGATACACGATGGAATTTGGCACCTACCATGCATAGCATGTTTCTGATTGCTCATCAAGAGCGACATAGCCCAAAATGCATCCTAATATTAGAAAGTGAATGGAATTTTTGTTTATTGTTATTGGGTGTTGCGTTATAGCTTACCTCTTCATTTAGGTACATTAAGAGTAATGCAGCAATTTGACTCATGCCTTGGCAGTATCCAATTTCCTGTTGGTTTTAAATTTTTAAAAATAATAAAATTAATTTTTTAGTTTTTACGAATGATTTTTGCATTTCATTTATATTGCATTTGGAAAGTAGTTAATTGTTTTTCATCGATTAAATGTAAATGTAATGCAAACTAGAAGTAGTTTTCGTGGCGTAACTACATATTTAAGGCGTAAGCAGTGACGGGGACCAATTAATAATTTGCCAAGAAAAATAATAATTTCTAAATAAATTAATAATTTTTCAGGATAAATAATGTTAATTATCTTGAAAAAGTGATTTTTCCGGAAATAATAATGTATTTTCTGAGAAAAATAATGAATTTTCTAGGAAAAATGATTTATTTTCCAGGAAAAATGATTTATTTTCCAGGAAAAATGATTTATTTTCCAGGAAAAATGATTTATTTTCCAGAAAAAAATAATTTATTTTCCAGAAAAAAATAATTTATTTTCCAGGAAAAATAATTTATTTTCCAGGAGAAATGATTTATTTTCCAGGAAAAATAATTTATTTTCCAGGAAAAATGATTTATTTTCCAGGAAAAATGATTTATTTTCCAAGAAAAATAATTTATTTTCCAGGAAAAATAATTTATTTTTCAGGAAAAATGATTTATTTTCCAGGAAAAATGATTTATTTTCCAGGAAAAATGATTTATTTTCCAGGAAAAATGATTTATTTTCCAGGAAAAATAATTTATTTTCTGGAAAAATAACAATTTATTCCGGAAAAAAATGATAATTTTTTCCGGAAAATTAACAAATAATGATAATTTTTTCCGGAAAAATAATAAACAATGATAATTTTCCAAGAAAATCACAATTTTCTTGAAACGTTTCAACTTTCGGGGCCCCACGACGCCGCTGTTTCAAATACGCCGTTGTATTTCCACCACTCAATTAATGTCTCTTACAGTATTGTACATTGAATAAGCGCCTAATACGTGGAATAATGCTTGCTGCCTAAAAAACCAAACCAAAACAACAAAATTACCAAACAAACCCGAAAAATTCTCAAATCAACACAAACATACTTTACACCATATCTTTCTCTAAACATTAAGTGGTTCCTATACGTTCTATTAATATCTAAGTCAATTTGTCGAATATCGGGGGAATACTTCCGCGCCCTTTCCTTCATTTCCTGGTATTTCCCAACTTGTTCCTCCTTAACACGAGTCAAATTCAAAAGCCTCGACCAAATTGCACCGCGTACTTTGTCAGGAATTCCCTTATAAACACGCCGGAATAACTAAAATTTAAAAAAAAAAAACAATTAACAAAATTCAAACCAAACATAAAAACAAACACCTTTTCACTATTTTGATATTTATCCCAAGCAATTATCATCTTCAGCCATTTTTTAACTCGCTCCATTTCAACTTCCCGTTGTTTTGTTTCAACCGCATCTAATTTCCGTGGAAGACGTCGATCTCTTTACAATTCAAAATTTAAAAACAAAAATCATCAAAATAATTTTTATTATTTTTTATTATCGTATTTGCTCTCATTGAACGCGGGTATACATTATGTATACGATCTCATCTTACGTTTTTGATCGAATAACAAACAATTTTTGTCTTAAAATGCCAATTTTGCAGATAGAGCGCCCGCGTTCTACGAAAGTATTTACGGAACAAACAAATTACTGCAAAAATCCATAACGATCCGTAACATGATACACTTCGTACGCGGGGTCCTCCCACGGATCTATGTGTGTCCCATCTTCCGTGTGTCCCTAAAAACAAGCAAATTACCAACATTTCCATCATTTCAAACCAATTCAAAATACCAAATCATATTTTTCCACAATTTGTTGTCGTTCCTGAGCATTTTTTTCATAGTAATCATCGTCCGCTAGATCGTGTGCACCTTAAAAAAAAAAAAACCACAAAAAAAGCCAATTAATTAGTAATTCAATAGGATATCAAACAATGCGTACTCATATTATCAGTGTTGGCAATCTAGTATTTATAATTTCTTGTATCTGATGATACACAGTTCAGTTGACCTAAAAAAAATACAAAAAAAAAATTAAGACAAATTAAAAAATGTTTAAAAAATAAATTAAAAATCAAAAACATATTTTATAAATAGAATTATGAAATTTTGGGGCGTTGAAACTCAGGAAAATACCTCGAAAATGTGAATAGCAGAAGGCTGAACAACAACAACCATTATGCATAGTTTATGCACAGTTCCAAGACAGGCCCATTCAACTCGCTTCCCGCCGTTGAATCCGATTAAAAACACAATGATCACAAGTGTCTTACCTAATACCATCGCCATTACAAAGCACACACCGATAATACAGAGGTAAAGCGCTGATTTCCTGGTTCAAAACATGTTGGGTCAACAACCATACTCCAAAGCGACTGACATTATGCCGGAAGTAACCCTCCCTAAAAGTTAACGCGTGCGCAATGCGGTTTTAATGGAGTTGCAACCAACCAACCAAATTCCAGCATTAATTATCACTATAGTAACGGGTGTTGAGAGACATCTGGTGTTTATTCGACCCAACATTTTTAAATGGCGGTTTGTTTCGAAATGTTTATAGATGGAAAATAGAAAGTGGTGTAGTGGATCGAAATAAAAGCTAGAGAATTGCTAATCCACCGAAATCAGATTTATTCATTGTAAATGTTCACATGAAATCGATTATAAATCGATCGTAGAGGAAAATAAACAAGCCAAGAATTTTTTCGTCCTTTTTTTTATACAATTTTTTAATTATATTTTTTTCTTCATAAAACATAAAAAAAATGCTGTTTTTTTTCTTTCTTATAAATTTGACCGTTTATATTTGTTAAAAAAAAAAATCAATTTTTTTCTTTCTTCATATTATGGCACATTATTTGATATCACTCGACATAAAATTTTCCAAACATGGTTTCAAATAGCCAGAAATAAAGTAATAATAGTTTCGTTAAGTACACGGCACAAGTTGAAGCAATTTACTCGACTTTCAATACATTGCAGGTTCTTGCGAATTAATTTTACGGCTCGGCATCGGAAATCCAAAAAGCAAAATGTTCCAATTCTTAAATGTTGTCTGTGTTCACTTTTAATCTCAAAAGAAAAGAGAAAATCGTAAAATGTCGGTGGCAAATCAATTCATTGTCGTGCAGTACCACTTGCTTGCGGGCCAATTGTTCCTGCTGCGGTATCCTCGTCCTCCACCAACTCCTCCTCGCCCTCTTCTTCCTCCTCTTCTTCACCGCCTTCACCGCCCGCGCTACTAGCTCCCGTGCTTCTCGCCTTACTAGCTTGGCTAGCGGGCGGTTGACTACCTTTAGTACCTTGACTGGCGCGACTAGGAGCGCCTTGACTGGGACGACCGGCGCCGCCTTGGCTCGCGGCACCGCCTTGGCTCGCCCCGCCGCCCTGAGTGGCACTTTTACCGCCTCTACTCGGCGATCCCTGCGCGCCCTCGCCTTGGCTGCCGGCTTGGCTGCCGGCTTGGCTTCCTCGCTGACTCGGGCCTTTCTGGCTGCCGCCTTTCTGGCTGCCGCCTTTTTGGCTGCCGCCTTTTTGGCTGCCGCCTTTCTGGCTCGCGCCGGTTTTCTGGCTGCCGCCGGTTTTTTGGCTGCCGCCGGTTTTTTGACTACCCTTTGACCCTTGAGACCCGCCTTTTGATCCTTGACTGCCACCTTGGCTGCCGGAATCATTCTCACCTTCGCCGCCATTGTCCTGCCAAATTTTGAAATTGATTGCGCCGGTGAATGTCACCCACAATAGATACGGCATCATAAGGCAACCGGCTGCTTGATTGATCGGGCAGAAGGCCCATGTTGTTGCAGCAACGAAAAACCACAGCGCACCGGCGGTTGTTAACGCCTGGAAAGATAAAAAAAAAACACAACAAAATAAAGTTATTAAAAAAACACAACAAAATAAAGTTATTAAAAAAACACAACAAAATAAAGTTATTAAAAAAACACAACAAAATAAAGTTATTAAAAAAACACAACAAAAAAGTAATTAAAAAAACACAACAAAAAAGTAATTAAATAAACACAACAAAAAAGTAATTAAATAAACACAACAAAAAAGTAATTTAAAAGTAATTTAAAAAAACACAACAAAAAAGTAATTAAAAAAATACAACAAAAAAGTAATTAAAAAAACACAACAAAAAAGTAATTAAAAAAACTAATTTATACTGCCGAAATGGCCAAATTGTATTAAAATTAGTAAACTCGCAGCTCCAGCGGAAATGGGGCCCCAAGTCTCAACAGGGCCCCCAATTCCAACAAAAAATTAAACCAAAATAAAAATAAACAAATTTTTTTTTTTAAAGAGGGCCCCAAAACGGGTTGCGCAGTTCTCGCAGGAACGGGGGCCCCAAAAGCCGTTAAAAGGGCCCTAAACCTTCTGCCAGATAGACAAGTTTTTCGCTAGATGTACAACTTACAGCGCCCAAGTTATGCGACTTGAAGAAAATATATGGCCATGCCCAGTTCAGAGCTAGTTGGGTTCCATAAAGAAGTAAAGGTCCTTTCGCTCGCCCGTAGCAAAATCCACCGCCGTCGCGCCAAACTAAGTACGATGCGTATCCCATAGTTGAATACAATGCCGTCCAGATTGGAGCGAAGGCCCAGCTTGGTGGCGTCCAGCTCGGTTTCTTAGCATTCTGAAAAAAAAAAGAAAAAAAAAAAAAAAAAAAAAAGTCGTTTTTAGACCTTTTTAGACGCCACTTCCGGTTTCGCTTTTACTTACTCCTTCGTACCACTCGCTTATCTCTTTGTTGATTACTACGGCAGCTCCTATGCCACCCAGATGCGGAAATGCGATAAAACCAAAAGCGTACATCAAATCTCCGGTCGGTTTCATGCTGTCCCAGAAACCCTGACCGTTACCCATACCGCAGCCAACTATTGCTGATCCAGCGGTTTTACACTTGTGAGCTTCTATTTTGATACATTCCATCGGTCTGGGCATACATGGAGCTGGTGGCGGACAGGGGGGCTAACAAGGAATCGTTAGTTTACATACCGGAAGTCATCGGGGGTTTGTGATAGTTACTTTAGTTACTTTTGTTTCGAGCTCGCAATCCATTTGGAGCTGGAATCATTAAAATGGCGTCATTTTACAGTTTTCATTTCCGTTTTGCGGTTTAGTGCTTACCTTGCCTTTTCTATTGGTGTCCATGTCGGTTGACATTCCGATTCTGCAGAAAATTTAATTTTTCAAATATTAAATTTTTATTTTTTATTTTTTATTTAAAATTAAAAAGTTAAAATTATTTTATTGCTTTATTATTTTATTATTGGGTGTTTTGTGTGTGGGGATGTGAAGGGATTTGTTTTTGGGGGGGAGTTCCAGTTGTTCTTTTGCACAAATAGGCCTAAACATGGGCTAAGTTGACCGAAACGGGCAAAAAGGTTAAAATTCTAAGAAAAATTAAAAACTTATTAAATTAAATGCACCGTTCGAAGCACACGCTTGCACAGTTTTTGCATTCAAAACCCTTTGTTCTCACTTTAAATTCTCTTTTCCACAACTTCAGAAAGTTTAGTTCCAAACTCCGAAATGTACACAATTATTCAGAAAGAACGAGCCGAGCCATTCAAACACTAGATGTCTCGTCATGCACGTGTCGCTATGGAGACCTATAATGGCAGCGTCATATTTGACAGTTACAATACTTCCGGTTTAATGTCTGCCTACGAACAATTTGGGCTAACAACCGAATCGATCAGTCTCTACTCAAATAATGAGAAAAAAAATGGCGGAAAAAATGCAAAAATAAGACAAAAATTAATTTATTTCGTATAGTTTGTTTAGAAACAGTTGATTTTTTTTCAAATAAAACGTTATTTTATAATTAAAATCGAAATTTTCTAGTCCATTTATGTGCAGATTGAATCTCTTTGCTTCAAGATCTAAAAATTCAAAAAAAAATAATTTTTTAAATTATTTCAAATCTATTTTTTTTTTAAATACATACATTCAACTGTCCACAAATGTGTGAAATACAGTTTCCATATACTTTTTTTATTCGCACAATCTTCATTTGCGTAAGTTGCTATCACGGGACACGTCTGATTTCTACAACAAAACATAGATCAGCGAACTACTGCATCACCAAAAATCCTTATTACCGTTGCTCGCTGATAAAATATGACGTATCTATTAAAAGAGCAAGTAATCTCGCTACCGAGCAATCCCAATCGTTAACCTACGAAAATAGCTATTTTCAACGTCATTCGTTCATTCGTCATTTTTATTTCTTTTTACCCCTAATTGGGTGAGAAAAAAGTCCAACCGGTCTAAAACAATTAAACTCGGGTACGGTTGTTTAATATCGGCCAGAAAATTACGAATTTCTTCGACGTTTGTAAAATATAAAAATTTGATGTTTTTCATCGTGTTCGCTTCGGCATTTGGCATCCCATGGACATCTGGTGGCAGTTTGGTGAACGGTTTAGGTGTGATGTAGGTTATTAGTTCGTCTTGACTGGCGCACGTGATGGCGCACTGTAGACTTAGTGAATCGTTCGCTCTAAAAGAGAGAAAAATGTGAATATAAATATAAATAACATGTTTCGTTTCCTGTTTAGATAACGCACGATGCGTCAACGTGAAGTAGGGTTGCACATCGTCCTTTGAAGGCACTTGAAATGTCCGGTAAACTTCCGCTTAGTGGAAAAATGAAGTTTAAAAGTGGCGGATACATCGGAAAATGCACTAAGCACTATAGCAAACCGGATGTTTATGGTGGATGTGGATGCGTGTTACTACCATCTGGTGGTGAGTTGGGACACTTTGGATACTGGTGGAAATTTTGATTTGTAAAATAAGTATAAACAAAAATTGACAGAGATGATGTGAAAAATCGGTTTATCTTATTTATTTTGTAACCACAACAATAAATATTTACATTTTTAACTAATTTAAATATATAAATAAAACATTTCAATATTTTATCATGATTTGTGATTTCAACAAAAATGTATTTAACGAACACGGTATTTTTACATCATATATCTTATTCCTCGATTTACAAGTGTGCTGAAATTGCTACAATGCATGCCGGTTAAACGCACTGCACTTAATCGACTAGTTATCATCAGTGTACAGGGCATCAGAGCCAGATTAACCATTAAACAATATAAGCACGTGCTTAGGGTATCATGGAAATATGGGGGCACCACGATGTGTTTAGTACGCCGGTAATTGCTATATATTTTGAATTAGACTTATACAAGGGCACTAAAATCTTTTAAGTGCTTTTGGCCTTTAAAGACATTAATCTAGCCCTGTCAGTGTTGCAACTTGTTCACAAAATGTTCATGGCTATTTGTACGCGTTCACAATCACGGTCACTCTAATTTTTTTAAACATCAACTTGAACCAAAAGTTTATTTTCATTTTTAAAAATGTTTGATTTTTTTTTGTTATAATTTTATTTCAAAACAAGATTTATTTAAAATGAAAAAAACATAAAAAGTATTAAATATTTAAAGTAACCATGGAAAGTACCAAGTTTTCAAAATTTTCATCTGATAGCAAACTGCGTTTCAAAATTGCCACTAAAGAATGGGCCAAGCGGTGCAATCAGGGCTGGATCGGTCCAGTTGGATGCTGGGAATTTCCCAGTGATTCGTCCTGGATTAGCCCGGCGGGATACCGGGTGGCCCGTGCAAGACCGGGCTGGCCTGACAAAAAACCAAGAATTTCCCAGTACTAATTTTGGTCCCAGTCCAACCCTGGGTGCAATACAACAAGTTTCATAAATATGCCATGCAATGCAATACGTTTCATCTAGGACGATTTACAGAAGGACTTGACAACTAGCAAAAATTCATTGTTAAGATCTATCACGATTTTGTCTTGTGGTTGTGGCACTACCTGTGGCCAAAATGACTCAAAATGACGTCATTTTACAGATCTTTAACAAAACTAACATTTCAAACATTTCAAAATTATAACTGAAAATTACAGTGGGAACCTTCAAAGTTTCTGTATGTAACATACAGTGCAGGTGTTATGTTAAGTCATAACGTTACATTGTATTGTTACGTAACGTGTAGAAACGTTAAACGCACTTACTGGATGTTAGTTACATCATCGAAAATACGTAATTTTGCGGGCAAATGGCGCCTACATTCACATTGTACGGGATAACTTAGATTCAGAAAAAATGGCAGTTGTCAAGTCCTTCTGTTAATCGTCCTAGGTTTCATTAACGTATGGTATCTGGACATCTAGTATGTACATTGTACAGCTAGTACGTTAATGAAGCATCTCATATTCACTTTGCAGCGTAAACTTAGTTTCCAGAGAACTTTTCTCTCGATCTGAAGTCATCTAGAAAACCTTCACTGTTTAGGCTCTGCCCTAACACGGGTCCCTGATACATGTGAACTTGTAATTCGAGAAATACATTACCAAAAATTACAAATACCAAACTTATTTTACACAATACAAAATTAATTAAACCAAAACAAAAAAAGAAGAAAATTCACAACCTCGCTTAGAGTGCGTACATTTTGCTAGTCAAATAGAATTCTAACTACAAACATACAATTTTTTTTGGTTATATTTTTCTTCCAAGTCCAGTTTTCAAGACTATCTCAAAATATGCCAACTGGAAACTTGTTGTCTTGGTGATGTAAGCATGGCCTGCCAGTGGCTTCTAGACTGTGATTGTATTGGTGATCCTAAAAACACCTTTCCAATGTAACTACCATGACGACTCGGCCTTCCGCGTAAACTGTCGTCAGACTCTGAAACTGCATCGGCTCGATGAGCAACAGCAACAATAAAGACAATTTGATTCAAGTCTATCAATGGAATATCAAAAGACAAGCTGCAATCATAATTAGGACTATTGCTTCCACACACTGTTGGAGTCTTTTTCTTTTTGATTAATTTGCCACTGGCCAAAAGTAAAACTCGAACTTCAGCATCTAAACACAATTGAATAAATATCAATAACAAACAGAACCGAGGGGGTCGCCAATCGCAATTTGCGTACGAGATTTTGAAATTCTTGAAATTCTTTAAGATTTTAAGGATTTCAGAGATATGTAAGATTTCATAGATTTTCTAAAGATTTCATAGATTTTTTAAGGATTTCAGGCGTTTCAGGAATTTGCTATGGATTTTAGGATTTCACAAGGATTTTTTTTTAGGATTTTATGACAATTTTACAAGGATTTCTAAGGATTTCAGAGATTTGTAAGATTTCAAAGATTTCTTAAGGATTTTAGGCATTTCAGGAATTTGCTATGGATTTTAGGATTTCACAAGGATTTTTTTTAGGATTTTACAAGAATTTTACAAGAATTTCTTAGTATTTCTTAGGATTTCCAGAATTTCACAAGAATTTTCTTTTAGGATTTTACGAGGATTTCACAAGGATTTCTTAGGATTTCTTGATATTTCTTGGAATGTCCTGAATTTCTAAGATTTCCAAGATTTACAGGATTTGCTATGGATTTTAGAATTTCACAAGAATTTCTTAGAATTTTACAAGAATTTCTTAGATTTTACAAGAATTTCTTAGGATTTCACAAAGATTTCTTAAGATTTTTTTTAGGATTTTCAAATTTCCAGGATTTTAGAAAATTTCAGAGGATTTCAGAAAATTTCAGAGAATTTCAGAAAATTTCCGAGGATTTCAGAAAATTTCAGAGGATTTCAGAAAATTTCGGAGGATTTCAGAAAATTTCAGAGGATTTCAAAGGATTTCAAAAATTTCAAGAATTTCAAGAATTTCAAGAATTTTAAAATCCAAAATTTTGGCGTGTACGAGATTCCAGCATTGGCGACCCACTTGAACATAACTTACTTAAACTTTCAACGTTTGTGGTTACAATTTCATATTTTAGGTTCATCGCTCGAAGAATGTTGATCGAAAGTCTTTCAGACGTTGGTAAATAGCTAAGTCCAATCAGAAGCTCTCCATTGTTTTGGTGGGGTTCTTGCAGTTCCAGAGAAAGTGGAATTCCAGCTGCAGAAGTTTGCAAACTAAGTTCCGTTAAAGGGCACATCACTTCGGCTATTTGTGACGGGTTTACGTATTTGTCACGGTCAAAGATTAAAAACTTCAACGCACATTCCTGCAAAAATATTAAACCAATTACAAATAAACCAGTAACAAGCAGATCACCTCTATTGGGTGGATTGGTGACAATTTAATGCAAAATTTTGGAGATTTCTTAAAAAGATTTTTGGGCGATTTTTGTAGAAATTGCTTTGCTTTTTAACGTTTTTGTACAATTTTGTTGAATTTTATCACTTTTGGCTACGGTTTTAGTGCTTTGACAAGCAATTTCGATTAAGTTATTTGAAGTTTTGAAAGTCTGGAACTCTCGCTTCCGTGAGGCCTTAAGAGAGTGCCTAGCTTGCCTATGTCTAAAACCGCCATTGGGGTGACTAATTAAACGGGCAGATAATTGAACAGAACGACATTTAAGCAAGTGGACAGGTAACTAGATACTTGACCAGACAATTGAACAGACAGCTGATTTATTGATTTACTTTCACATTACTCTGTCTGATTGAATGCTTGACTGTTTAATTGACACACGATTAATTGTCCACATTAAAGGTCAAGTGCACTGAGTTGTGTTTTCATCAATTCTCAAAGGAAACAATATAAAAACCTAAAATAATTGTTAAAATAATTTATTTGTGGTATTTACGATATAGTAATTGTTATTCCAATTTTATTGTTGACAATGCTACGCATCATGGTCCCAGTTTTCCTGTCCTACTTAATCAGTTCATCTTTTTCAATTTTTTTTTGTTCTTCAATCTGTGTCATCCAAGATCCAGCCTAAGCCTGAAACCAGGTCAAGGATCAGCTAAACTTGTGAACCGGTCTCGTCATCCTCCCATAATGCTTTGCATTTTGAGCAACTGGTATTGTACGATATTGTAATTGTTATTATAATATAATAAACACCACAGATAAATTTTTAAAGAATTAATTAGGGTTTTTATATTGTTTCCTTTGAGAATTTGATGAAAACACACTCAGTGCACTTGACCTTTAACGTCCGATTAGTTGTCCGCATGCTGGATTAATACTCTGGTTAATTGTTGAACCGACCAATCGCCACACAATTAATTAACGCCATATTAATTGCATGGCTACGCTATTGGGTGGCTAATTGTCTAACGGATCACTTTATTATGGCACCATTGGTGGTCGCCATGCCCACAGACAAGAGAAAATAACATGGCATCATAAATGTGGAAATAGATCCAGAGAAAACTCACCACTGCCAGCAGAAAAGTCAAACCAATACTATATTACTTCTACTTGCCATCAGGCATTTTAAACCAAGACACTTAGCATTTTCCCATGTCAGTCCATATGGTTAAAAAGTAAACTGCGATTATATTTCAATGTATGACGATGCATTTTAAAATGCAATCAACTTGAGAATGCATTTTGTAATACATTTTTGCACGCTATTGGTTTGCAAACAATACTACAATTTGTAAAACGTACTATGAAATGCATTCCACAATATTAATATTTGTGAAATCTGAATGCGTTATCATAATATATTTTAGAGAATTTACCACTAGCTTTGACAATGTTCACTGGTGCTTTGACGACCAATGAGAACGGCGTTACAAAACGGCCAACGTCTGTCTGACCAATCCCGAAGCGTGTAACAAGCCCCATTTGCCTTCGGATTGGTGGCTGTAGGTGGCTGCTTTCACCATTTTGATAATGCACGCTTGTCCTTTGCGCCATCTGTTGTGAGTTTTCACAACCAAAATACAAATGGCATTTTGATCCCATTCGAACTCTTCATGGTCGTTTCTCCGATTTTCTATCGGTAAATTCTCTCATAAAATACACCGCCCGCTTGAGTAATTGTCAAATTTAGGTCAGCACTCATCTTTTTGTCAGATAAGATCATGAGTGCCCGTAGGGCACGAGTGATCCTATCTACATATTACTACTATATATTACTATACATTACTACTGAGAATGTATTACGAAAGTGTATTGTCAAATGTAATGCATTCCGAAATACATTGTAATACATTGAAATACAATTGCAATTTGTTTTGAAACATGTGAGTAAACACTTCCAATTAAAAATATATTTTACTTTGATATCAGTTTTTGTTAATTCCACGATGAAACTCTCGTTAAAAGACGGATGTCTCGTTTTTCTAACCGTTGACGATTGAAACTCGGATAAAATCATATAATGTAACCGTGACTTCCTTAAGCGAGTTCTCGCTTTCAGGATAACGACTCGAATAAAAGGATCACACGTAGAAATGGCGTATTCCCGTCCAGGAAGATTATGTGCATCCTAAAACAAATATTCACCAACACATTAAATAATTTGTACAATTCCATCCCAAAAACTATCCGAATTACCCCTAAATTAATAACTAACTGTCCTGTATTGGACTCCTCCAGAAGTGAATACTTCAAACCAACTGATAAACTTCCGTAAAATTGGCTCAGATCAGATTCAGCTATGCTTGGTGGGGAATTAGTGGATAAAGTATCTGTGTCATCAACCTAACAAAATGTATTTGAAATATTGAGATTTTGAGGGTTAGCAAACAATTTCTCACCACATTTGAAACAGGTGATGTGGGTCTTGAACCACCTTCAGTAGTTGGACTCATGCTGCTGTAGCAAGAATCAGTTGTAGTGTTGGCGTAGAAACGTTTGCCATATACTGTTGTAGGTGGTGGATATTTCAAATCGAAACCAGGAGCGTAGTAGGAAGGAAGAGGACTTCCATATTTGTTGTGGACTTTTGCATTAAGTTTAGTCAATTCAACTGGGTCTGCAAATTCTGCCACACCAAAGCTCTGCTTTTTCTCTTTCTTACCTAAAAAACAAAAAGAAAACAACTTGCAATATTTTTATTATTGAAATCCAAGCCACCATTTAGATTCTAGTAGTGTTACATACTACAAATGATAGAACACCCGCACTCTATTAACAGAGCTTAGATTTAGATATTAAATTTAATTGGTTTGGTCAATTTAGACATTTATTTTAGTGTTCTTAATCAATTTAAACATTTATTTTAGTGTTCTCGATCAATTTAGACATTTATTTTAGTCGTTTTGATCAATTTAGATATTGAATTCAGTCGTTTTGGTCAATTTAGATATTGAATTCAGTCGTTTTGGTCAATTTACACTTTGAAATCAGTCATTTTGGTCAATTTAGACTTTGAATTTAGTCATTTTGGTCAATTTAGATATTAAATTCAGTCGTATTAGTCAATTTAGTCCCGCATTGTAATGGATACCACGTTGAATCGCCATCCCGTGCTCAACGAGAACATTTACAATAGCAATATGTTACTTCTGCAATACACTGGGCGTTGTTCTAGTACCCAAAAGTTAAACTATGACTCAAAATATCCCCTTCCACTTAAATTGTTCATTAGGTGCAGTGGTGGCCCTAGATGAGAGAACTGCAAGCGGGGCGCAAGAGTTAGCACACAAGGTGAGGGCACCAGCATGATCCAAGAGCAATGACGACCCCAGTTTTTTGACAGCTCTGCTAAAAGTTACTCCAGGAATACTGGTCCCTTGTGACCCCCAATCGCTATACACACCACAGTAATGCAAACCTCCGAAATTGAAAAACCGCTTCAGCGGGTTCAATGGACCCCTAGGGACGCCCCTGTAAGGACGAGACCCTAGGTGACCGCATTATCCGTCCGAGTGCATTTAATCTTCGCCATTAAAATGAATTATTTCTGTTTTGTGCCAAATGTGGCTTTTGGCAAGCCAATATCACCTTTCTTAGGCCATAACTTCAAAAGTCTTCAGTTAGAGATACGAAATCATAAGTGGGTTTGCCTCGCGACACAATTGCAGTGCGCATGCGCAATACAAGTCATTTGCACGCAAAAACTTGGCAATATTTAATATCACTTACCATTTTTCTTGTGCTTTTCAACATCGCGGTTGACAACACGGTTTATAGGGCAAAATGGATTGACAAAACAGACCACAACAATCGCAGTAATGGCCACGAACCCAACACAGCACAGTACTATCAAGTACTTGGTCCAAGCATCTAAGTGCAGTACCATAATTCCTGTAAAAATAAATAAATAATACTTTAAAACACATTAAGAGTGATACAACAGAAAAATGACTCAGTTCCAATTCTTTGGAAAATTTGGCAAGCAGCTGTTGATGGTGATAGCGCGTGCATGGTGCCAGATTGTGCCATACACGCATGTTTACTCGCAAAACTGTCTAAATTTACTTGATAAACCGACGAGATTACAAATTACATGTATTTTCACAGGGTTTGGACGGTATTTGGAGAATTTCTTCAAGTGTTAATAAAATCACAGTAATTTGTTTATAAATTCAGCTTGATTGTGCTTTAGCTAACGCGGGTGATAACTTTGTTTCGATTCGCACTTTTCCATGCAGGTGGTCTTATAGAGAAATGAGTGGGATTACGCTATGTATTGATCGAAGTCTCGTTTTCAATTCCCACCACACTACGGGTTCAATGACCTCGAGTTTCTGCGTTGAAAAAACACTTTTGCAGTGAATAAACTCGCAAATGATTCATCCTGACGGTTCTTTAATAATGTTGGAAACATGTATTTTTGTTATGACTAAAAATGTCGAGAAAGTTGATAAAATGAATTAAAATTTTATAGTTTATGTGGCTTAACACAAAATAGAAAAATAACACCACGTGAGGTAGTTATATCAGGGTGCACTGTAGGTGTTCTGTTCAATTAGCAGGAAATGATGATGATGATATCCTAACATTAAATTTGTGTAAAATTAAACTGCAGGAAAATTTGATCAAAATATTTTGTTGCAATATTTTATTTTTAAAATTTAAAAATTTAATATTTTGTTTACACTTTGCAGGGAGAATGTGTTATATTGCAATTTCCAGGCGCGTTATGCAATGATGGAAAAATTGAACAATAAATAGAAAATATGAATAATAAATAGAAAATATGAATTATTATTCAATTTTTATTTGTTGTTTGATATTTAATGAGATAACGAGTAAAAATAAAAATAAAAAAATATTGAAAAGGACATCCGGTCTGTTGGTTTTTCTTGTAAATATATATTTTTAGAAGAAAAATTCCGGTTTTGTGATTTCTCTGAATAAAATTACTCCAGGATTAATTATTAACATCTGTGTAACATATTCCATGCATTTGATGGCCTTATGTCAACAGAAATGCCAATAGATGATAAATTTCTATAAACTTTAATGTTATCAACATTTTTTCCTGAGTCAGTGTGTGCGAGTCCCCAATATACATGAAATAATTTATGATTCTGTGGGTGTGTTAGCCCAATTCCATTCGCTCTGATGACTTAAAATCAATGTAATTCTTGGTACACCTTTCAAAAAATTAAAACACAACGAAAAAAAAATTAAAATTAAAAAAAAAAGTAAAGGAAATTCAACTTCCTGTGGCGTTTTATCAAACTTTAGCACACAATGGCTTGAAAATAAATTTGGGAATTCTTTTCAATCGATTCATGAACTCACAAATGATTCACCAGATAATTTCATAGAAAAATCAAACTTTTTCCCCTTCAAAACTTTTCGCAATTAAAAAACAAAATGGATGGGGAAAAAGTGAGTGGAAACTTACCCCGCTTTATTTCCTGTCACATATTTTGTTTGATATTGTATTCTTCTCCATTCTAAGACTTCGTCACTGTCTATTGATCAAAGTGTAACCGAAGCGAACAGATGGAAAAGTAAAAAAAATAAAAAAAAACAACCTCCACGCGGCAGAGCTCAGTCGTCAATGATAGGTTGGAAGGTGCTCCCTCTGACGGCGTTAAAACTTGAATTGCGTCACAATTTATCGTTATTGCAATTGTTAAATTACGCAATATTACCCAGTGGACTCGGTATTAGATATTACGTCGTGCTTTTTTCGATATCGTCATTAATTGTTGCATACCTGGTAATTGATTCACCAGGTGTCTCAACAGGTGTTCAGTGGGCAAGAGTTTCTTTTATTTTTTTGTTTGTTTTTTGTTTCAAATGCTGAATTGCTCAGCCGATTGCAATATTCAAGTATTCTATTTTAGATTTAATTCATCGATGTTTCGATTGCTGGCCATTGGTCAGTGGTCATCATTGCGTGATAATTTCTAAATTTTATAATCAGAATTAAAAACGAGTGCAATGAGTCAAAGTGTTGATTAAGGTCATTTAATGACCCCTCATGAAAAACTGCTGTTCAGTAACTCGTAACAACTTCCAATGTCACGTGGTGTGGTACTGGCTTTGCCAATCACAGAAAAAAAAGCGCGAAAATTTCAATCATCCAAACTGTATGTTAACCTAAATGAACATATTATCTTTTGACTTCGAAGACGGATTTCTGGTGTGTGGGGCCCTTCTTTGGGGCCCTAATGGAACAATTACCAATTTTTAGTTTTGCTGGGAAATTTTTATTTATTTATTTTTATTTGAAATTTTTAAATTTCTGCGAAAACTTAATTTTCAGCATGTGTTTCTAGTAAATCTGCGGATAGCATAATTGGTATTGCACCTGACCTATAATCACGAGGTCTGTGGTTCAATGCCCAGGCCAGGATGAAACAACGCAGATTGTTAGTCCTTTTCAATCGTAATTATACCAAGAGTGTATTCAGGTTAATATGTTGAAGTAGATAATATTCGTTTCATTTTGTGACCCCAGTGACCCATACCACCAAAGCCAACCCAATTGCATATCCATTATGTTGATAATGTAATCATTAGTAAGTTTGATGTTCAAGCACAACTTTAACCTGAAGGAGTTTCTTGGTCACTTAGCTCTCCTCTGCCTCTCACTTGGCTATATGCAGTAAATTCATACATTGCATCAGCTGTTTATAGATTCGAGACAAGTGTTTTAACTTTCAGAAAAGTGTTTCATTTGTCACTAGGGCCTGTTTACATTAAAATCGAATGTTTTTACCATGAAAACGGACCTTTTCACGATAAAAACGGACCAGTTTACGAAGTAAAAATAAACCTTTTCATAATAAAAACGAACATTTTGGTCGAAAAACGGACATTTTGATCGAAAAACGGACATTTTGATCGAAAAACGGACATTTTGATCGAAAAACGGACATTT
>JAQFXT010000410.1:0-39430 GCA_034683725.1 Strigamia crassipes
AGAAAACTGGAACAAGTGTGAACGCATGAGTTTCTAAAAGTTGGGTACTTATGTACATAAGTTGTTCAAGTGCGAACAGGGCATTATAGAAGTCGCCATTTTGTTCTGAGTTGTAGAAAACTAGAACAAGTGTGAACGCGATAGTTTTTCAAACTTGCGTAGTTATGTGCATAAGTTGTTGAAGTGTGTATTAGGCGTTAGATCGAGACGAAATCCGCCATTTTAATTTTTTTTTTTTAAATTTTTTTTTTTTTGGATGGGGCTAGTGTTGTGATTGGGTCGCATACTGAAAAGTGAGAAAAGAAAGTTTGTTGTTGCTGTAGTTTTATTTGTTTTGGGAAGACAGTTGAGGAAAAGACAGGGTCTGCATATGGCGCCGGATGCAGGAGCTTCGGACATGGCAGTAAGCAGTAGTAGTGCGCTAATGAGCCCGATATCAAGGAAATCAAGAGGCAGGGACTCTTGCACAGAGTGTTTCTTCTTTTCCGATAACGACAGCATTTTGTGTCGAATCGAGCCGGCAGATGGCAGTGGGAATCTTCATTGCCTTCTCTCCTCTCCTCCTGGCTCAGCTGTGTGCCGTGCTATTAGACGAGAAGATTTCTTAATTAAAAAGGAAGCGAGTGCAAACGCAAAGCCTCGAGCTGAAATTTGCAAAGCTAATGTGTGCAAGCGTCACATGCTGTCGGACTAGCGCCTCGATTACGGCCACCTGGTGATTAGTAAGCGAATTAAGGGGAATGGCGGGAGATGAAGAAACCACCTGCTGGGATTAGTTTTTCTATATCCCTTTGATATTAAACGAAACAAACACGGTGGAGAAAATTATGTCGGATTGGTGGGAGCATTGGAATTTTGTCAAGTTTTTGGGCTTGAAAATGGCGTGTTTAGTTGGCAGTTTTGTGCCAGGAATTTTTCTTGTAATTTGCTTCTAATTAACGAGGTCGGGGCGCGAGGGCGCTCTGTGCACACTAGGAATTTTATCTGCTGGTCGCGAGATGGCGCCGTAAAGAAAAGTTTATATTTCAGGTTGAGATGGGAGGGAAAGTTAGACGAGGGGCTCTGATGTTAATTTGTTGGAGAAGAATGTGACAGGGCATTAAACGAAAGCTCGGGTGGCCATGTTGTGTAAATTGAGTTAGGCTTAGTTTTAAGAAAATTAAACTTCACTTTTGATGTGCAACGGTGTATCGGTTTGGGTGATTAAGGATGTATGTGCGTCTAATTTAATACTGCTTTTGTTTTTGTTTACATTTTTTTTTTAGATTTTTAGAATTTTTATTCCAGCCGGGCTTAATTTGCATTGTTTCTGAATTTTATGGCAACAACTAGGGTTTAATTCCGTTATTATCCACTTTCGGGATTCGATGCGGTTTTTTTTTTTTTTTTTTTCTTTCTTTCTTTGGGTCTTTTGTTATGATTGGTAATGGTTGAAGTTCGGTTTTTAGTGAGGTTTAATTTGGGGAAAAAAGGTCATGGAGTTTTGTGGGTAAAAGAAGAGAGAGAGAGGGAAAAAAATGGATAAAAGAAAGAAGTTTAATTTGGCCAAAGGCCCACTTTTCCTTTACATTGACCATTGAGCCGTTTTCATTAAATGGCAGCGTCTTGTGGCAGCCAATCTGAGGCCAATTTAAAAGTAATTAAAGTTTTCCAATTTTTTTTGTTTGTTTGTTTTCTTCCAAACAGAAATTGCTGGAAATGACGTACGGCTTCTTTTTTGATAAGTCAATTTTCAATTGAAGCGATTGATAAAATAGTGATTTTAATATTTGTTATTTGACTTTTAAGTGGATTCATTACGAAAGTATGGATATTTTTTTTTTTATATTAATATTCTCTTTGAAATAATAATAATAATTAGATTTTTCGTTTTATTAGAGAAAGGGAATGATGTGAAATGTAATCAAACATTCAGGTTGGAATAGGGAGGGATTTAAAATATCAGTGGGAGAAAACCCAACTGAAAATCAGTTTTTTTTTCTTCTTCGTTCTCTTCTTTCCTTGTTTTATGATGCAGTAAGAAAACTATAAAAAGCAGTTTTATTTATTTGTAATTTTTGGTAGTGGTCTTAAATTTTCTTGCGATTGTGTGTGGGTTGAATTTGAAATGTGGACTCTTATTTTGACTGCTTGTCTTTATTGTTCTTGTAGTTTTTCTTTTTTTTTTTCTTTTTTTTTGTGTTCTTTTCTTAACATTAAGACATGTAATATTTATCATAAAAAAAAGCCGGGCCATAACTGGGTTTTTTCAAGCGTGTAATTGTGGAGCAAATTTGTTCTGCCATCTTTTATAGCTGTTAATTACTCAACATGGGTGGACTTTTCTTCATCCCAACACATATTTCAGTGGGTGCATGAAACGGGCTGTTTGACTAATTTGATTTTCGAGTCATTTGCTTAATTTGCATAATTTTTGATGGGGGTTGAGATTTGTAAGTGAAATAAATTTGCAATTCTATGATATTTCGGAGCTGGGACACAAATTAGACCTTTCTTCTGGTGATTTTCATAATTGATTGTTTATCACATGCAAGTGTATTGTAATAAGATTTGGTCCGTCAAGATGGTGGAATTTTATGCCGACAAAAGATCGATAATTTAAATTAGTTTTTTTTTTTTTTTTTCTTGAATGTGGTTAGAACTCTTCTGACATTTTGGCTCCATTTTGATGGAATATGTTAAAAGTTGTCTATTGTGGACCTGTGGAGTTTTCTTTTACTTTTCCCCCCCTTTGTGCGTTATTTATTTATTTACGTCGTCCAAGTGCCCACATTTGAGTTTGCTCTCAGCTTTAATGCATCTCTCACCATTTTTTCTCGATTGCAACGTGTCCACTCCGTTTGGGAGAGTAAACAGTAAACACACCGGTGTGACATTGTTGTATATGAACTTTGAAGGTGAGCTGAGGTGAAAACAGGTTTTTTTTTTTTATTTATGTTTTCGAGCTGAAATATGATCAAGGACGACTTAACGTGATTGAAAGCGACTCTACGCTCAAATATTGACGTTTTGTATCTGCCAAACATTTGTTGAAAGTTTGAAGAAATTTTAAGTTTTAAGCTGTAAACAATTGGAATGCAAATGGGCTCGTGCGTTGTTTTTCCCTCTAGTGTGATGTAGTTTCGGCAATCTAATTTAAAAGAATTTTTTTTGAGCCAGTTTGGCCAAACTTTTGCCATCTATAGTGGCGAATTTCGCCGCAAGGGGGCTTTGTCTCGGATTGTGAGACAGTGGAACGCTTTTAGATGGTTTGCAGTCCCTAAAGGGGGTGCAGTGACGTCGTCATTCCTCCACCATCACATCCCAGGTGTGTCTTCTTGCTGCACACCGTCGCTTGAACATTATTAGTATTTCTTTTTCTTGTTTTTCTCTTCATTCACAGCCGCCATTTTGGATGTTGGTGTTTGCTGGGGTGAAGCTGCAGACGGAAATTAATTTATTTTTAAAGAAAAGAAAAATTAAAAATTGGAGAAATGTGTGCACCAGGCTTTTGTAAGCTGTTGTGTAGGGGTAAATCGGTCGTGTTGTAGATTAAATTGGGATTGATCGCTTACTCTCGCCACTGATACAGTCAAAGTCATTAAAAGACAGCCACGGGCTATTCGCAAATGATGTGGCTTCCTGTACATGGAATATACCTGTCAGCATTAATTTATGAGATGTAGGAAGGCGCTTGTTTTATGACAGGTTTTTTTTTTTTTTCTTTTTTTTTTTTTTTTTTAAATAAAATAAAATTTTTTTATTTTATTTTTAATTTTAATTTAAAATAAAAAAAAAAGATTTAATTTGATTAAAGTTGTGTGACACATTTCGAATAGTTTAAAAATAGAAAAGTTGAGATGTGATTGTTGATGGATGTTGACATTTGAAAGCAGTCTGTTGGCCAGTGTCCATCTTGTTTATTCGGTCAGCGTGCAGTAGGGGCGAGGAAGAGGGGTGAAACCCCCCCTTGGCGTTTCTTCAAATCAGATGGAAAGTGTGATGCAGGGAAAATGTGCTCAGTTGACCATTTTGTTTTCGAAGTCTGAAGTGCAGTCTCGTATTTGATTATTGTTTGTCCATCACAAGTTTGACGTGCAAGCGCAAAGTGTTCGGCTGGGATTGGGGAATTTTAGGCAGGGAAGTGGAATTGGTTTTCGCATTTAAAGGGGATGTTTAAGTGATGGATGATGAAAAATATATGTTTTTTTTTTGTGTGTTTTTTTTTTTAGCTTTTAAATGTTATTAATTTTTAATGTTTTTCGAGCTGTTTTATTTTTGTTTAGTTTACGTATGGAAATGAAACTTTAGATATTTATAAGGTTTAGGGAGGATGAAATTGTTTTATTACTACGTGGAATTTGGAATTTTAATGCTGTTAAACGAAATTTGTTGCGAACGTCTTAAGTATTCTGCGTGGGATTTTACTGTTGTTTATTTTGGGTTGTTTACGTTTTGTAAACAGATCTTATTGTGGGGTTTTTGGTCGGTTTTGGTTAATAATTGAATTTACTGATGAAATTTAGATATTTGTTTTGCAACTTAGAAAATGCATTTTTAAATGCATGCGCCGAGTTGGAAAAAAAAAACAAAAAAACATTGCATTAAAAGTTTTAAAATAATTAAATATAAATAAATTAGAAGACTAACTGGGCAGGTTTTTTTCTTGATTTTTTTTTTCTTTTCTAACTTTATTCACGCGTGGAAATTTTTATTCTTTTCTGCATAAATGTACTTAAATTTAAAATGGAAGTGAAAATTGTTGTTACATTGCGTAAGATTAGATGTATAATGAGAAATTTAATTAAAATCACCTTAAATTGAAACAAGAAGAAGGAAAAAAAAATTTTTCTTCTCTTTTTCCTTTGTTAGTGACATTTTTTAAATGATTTAAAAAAAAGAAAAGAAAAAATGGAAATAAGTTTAAATTGTATAAAAGACAGTCGTAATTAGAAGCAAGGCGATTAGATTTTTGTCCAACATGAAGAAAAGCATTGAAAAGTTTGAATATATTTACCACTCGGTTTTAATTTGACTCGAGCGTCGTTGCTTTTCATTTTTCTTTTCCTTGCGAAGGAGGAGGAAAAAGGCGTGACGAAGATCGCAGTGGAAGAAAGAAGTATATCGAGCAGTTATCGGCGACAGCAACTCCGGCGCCGACGAGGTGCCAGAATGTCTGAGCCCGATGCAGTCGGATGCAGTTGCCATGGCGACGCTGGAGATGTCGCCTTGGCAACGGCCCGATGTAATATAGTGCATCAATTGGCGAGCTATTCCAATAAATAGACATGCATAACAGGAAAGGGTGGGATAAGTTGGAAATGAGAGGATATTTTTTTTCTTATTTATAAAAGGAGTACGAAATTGAATAGGGAGGGGTGTGGGGGTGTGTGGGGGTCGATGATTAAGATTGAGATGTGGAAATGAGGTGAGAGTTAATACGGTATTTTTATTTTTATTTTTTTAAATTATGAGAAAATTGTGCGTTATGTTGGTTTGACGTAAATGTAAATTTGTTTTGTGTTTTGCATTCAGAGCAGGTCGCGTTTGCGTTGTGTAATGAGAGAAAAGGGCTGAAACGCGGGCGTTTAATCATGTTAGTTGGTGTTGACCGTTTGTGCAGTGCAACTAATGTTGGTCGTTACTGGGAATTTACAAATACATTGCCAAGTTCGGAAGTTGGCTTACGATGTCAACAAAGATAGGACCGACTGTTTGTGTGCCTTTTGTTGGCTTTCTAGTGTGATTAATTTAGGGTTTAATTCAATTGTTGGTTTGGTGGTTTTGGGCGAGCAAATGCAGATAGAATATTTTAGTCGGGTATTAGATTGTATCGATTTAAGGTAGCCATGTTGGATTTATGTACGCACATTCGTGGGATCAATACGATGTTCAATTTTGATGCGCAGTTTTGTTGATTTTTGGTGAAATTAGTTCAGTTTTTTACCACTGCGGTTTCACCAGGCTGACTCTGGTGGCGGAAATGCGCACTGATGTCGGTTTACGGTTTATAATATAGAAAAATGTTGATTTCTTTTTTTCTTTCTTAGATTTAGAAAATTTCAAATTTATATGGGGGTTTGTAATTTGCTCGAATAATTTAAAAGAGTACCTAATTCTTAATGACAGTAATACCCGGAGGTTCATTTTATCAAGTGACAGCTCTTCAAAATTTCTTTCTCTAATTTTTTTTTAACTTGCCTGCTTTAAGGCAGAAACTTATTAAAAGTCATTTTTAGATAGCAGGACGGTGTAAATACACCAAATGCTTCCTCTAGTCTTCCATTTTTTTTTTCTTTCTTTTTTTAATTTTTTTTTTTCCCCTTCCAACTAAATTTCATGTCAGATGCGATTTTCTCTCATTGAAAATCCATGAGGCTTTTTTTTTTTTTTTTTTAAACTGATGTTCATTTTTTCTTGAAAAACTTCCCTTATCTCTGAAACCATTTTGCATACGTGGGCATAATTTTCTTCCGTCATTTTTTTTTTTTTTCCTTTCTCGTCTTTTTTCTCTCTTACCACGCGTTCTCTTGAGTTTAATACTTAAAGACGGTTTTGTTGTTGTGCATGGATTTTTTGGTGCATATTTATTAGGGTTTTAGATGTTTACTAATTGGAAATAAAAAGGGTTAAAGTAGTTGAGTTAAATTTTCTTTATACTTTTTAAAGGTGGGAGGTTTGGGCTGACGAGAGGCCCTTACGAGGCCCTTACGACTCTATAATTGTCGTCTAGGAATTGTAGCTTAATGTCATTAGTCAGTCATTTAGAATTTTCACGCGTGTACGTTTTCCTTTTCTATTTCGGGTGATGTGTTTGCTAAGTTTAAGGTCTGTTTGGGAGTTGGCATGTAAATTTGGGCTGCGATGGCTAAAATTGTGATGGAAAAAGCGGAAGGCCGTTGCGTGGCTTTAAGCAAAGAAAATTGAAATTGAAAAATGTCGCAAAGTGGAGTTAATTTTTTAACGAGGATTCGAATGTTGTGAAAATGGTTAAAGATTGGGAAAAGTTTTGGTTTGCTCGATATTGGAAGACATTTTCTGTTTAAAACCCGGAGGTTAATGATGGGTTGTTGGGGGGGGATTTGTGGAAATGAGTTGAGAAATTGGTTTTTCTTCCAACTGTAGCCTTTATTTGCAAGTTGTTTACTTGAATGCTTAATGCGATGATGAGCGAAATGAATTTGGAATGTAAATAATAACAATAATCATTTGGACTAAAAGTGAGCATCCACTGCACGTTTTTCAAGTTATCTTTAATGGAGTGGAGCAAAAGAAATGAATGGCTAGAGGTTTTTTTTTTTTTTTTTTTTTTTTTTTTTTTTTTTTTTTCTTCTCTCTTTCTCTTTTCCCGAATAGATATGAAGGAGGAAAGTGGATTTGACTTTGAAATGACTGCAGCGATACAAAATGTCAGTGTAAAAAGAAGATTTACTTGGCAACTGAGCTTTAAAGAGAGTGAATAAAGATGGCGGCAATTGTAGAAAATTGGTGAAATTGAGATGTAAGGAAATGTGATGCTCACTTGTTTGTGTGCAAAGATGATAAAAAAAAGCATCTCGTACATCTTTTTCAAATCCACAATGTCCTCCTTCCTTTTTTTTTATTTATTTTTTTCCTATCATTCCATCCCTCTTTTCTTTTTTCTTTTTTGGTTGTAGGAATTTCTCTTCCTCTCCTGTCAATTTTTTCCTATTTTTTTTTTTCTTTTCTTTTTTCTGTTTTTTCTTTTTTTTTTTTTTGTTGGATGCTTTTCTTTTGGAGTTTCTTTGAGAAGTGCTGGTCTTTGCTGGATGTTCAGTGAAGTCTCTCATCTGTCAGTTGGTTCTCTTGACGATTGATCTAGCTGGAGAACCTGGGAATCATCTTTTCCCTTTTGGTATGGCAATTATTGAAGTGGCTTTTTGGACCTTTTTTTTCTTCTTTTTCTTCTTCTTCATTTTATTCCTCTCCCTTTGGGATGTGTCTGTCTCACTTGTGAAGAGCTTCAGTATACTATATGGCTTTTTCTTTTATTCATCACTTTGAAGTTTGAATGAAGAAACATAGAGTGAAGTTTTAACTAAAAATTGGGAGCTTTGAATGTTTAAAGTTGAGTGGCTTTCTTTTCATGCGAGGTTGGTTGGATGGGTATTGTTGAGTTTGGAGGCAACATGTTTTTTAGCTGTCGGAATGGAAAGTTTTGTGGGAATAAAAGTTTGCTCGGTTCATTGATTAGTTGAATGGAATTAGAAAGTTGCTTACGCGGGTTATAAGTCTTAAAGAATCGCACAAAACAAAAGATTAAGGTTTGGTTGGGTTGGGTTTATTCGTGAATAAGTTTCGTTTTTAATTAGATAGGACGAATGTAGTGAAATGAAGTTGACCTCGAGGTCTGGCTGGTTTGTGTTGTACATATTTTGCATGTGTTGAAGAAATATGTAAATTTTGTCTCGTGAGGAAGAATTGAAATGACAATTTGGAAGCGATTGAAATTGTGGCTGAATTGAATGGCGTGCCAAGGAGAGTCTTGATGGATGCTGGGTATGTTTTGATGCAGACGAGGTGAAATGTAGTTTGGCAGTAGCAAGTCAATCGGAAAATAGATTGCAGAATCACTGAAGGTTTTCTTTTCCTTTTTTTATTTTATATTATTGTATTTATTTGAAGACTAAAAAGGAAATGATGGAGAAAGAGAATTGGAAGACGAAAAATTACAATATTTTTCTTATTTTTATGTTTATTTTTTTTTATTCTTTTTCGGTTTCTTGTTAGTATTTAAGTGCATTTCTTTTCAAGATGGAAAACTTTGACTTTTGTCATTATGCACACATGGGCTTAGCCTCAAGGATAGCTAGGATTTCACTTGGCTTGAAGGCAATAAGCTTTTTTTCTTTTCTCTTTTTTCTTTTCTTTTTCTTTCTTGTTTTTGTTGCGCATGAACCTTCGAGGCAAATAAGTTTCGCAGAATTTTTCCAAATAATAATTACTTGAAAGTGTTTTAAATTACACTTTTGAGTAGCATCTGAAATTGGAAGATCCCAATTAAGCTTCTTTTTTTTTTTATCTTTTCGTTTTTTTTTTTTTTGTTATTGTTTACACTTACGGGAAAAATAAACAGAAATTAGAACTGAAACTGTTTTTTTGCGTTTGAACGTGGTTGCGAAGCGTGTTTTCCAAAATTAGCTCTTTTGGTCAAGCCTGAAAGGAAACGGTTGAAAAACATGTTTTTAATTCCAGTGTTTGGTTTTCAATCTTAATTTTAGCCAAGAGTGGGTTAGTCAATCATGAAATGTTGTAAGCTTTTAGTATGGACTGTGTGCGTGGTGTCCTTGCAGACAATTCGCACATCTGCTTAGTACGTCAATAGGTCACGCAAACTGAAGGACCGAGGACTTACAGGCTGATGGTTCCCAACAAAACGGCAGACGAGGGATGGGCAAGGGTCTGCAATCTAATATTTGCACGAAAGAATTGTTCTTTGTCTCGCATTTAGTTGGACAATTATCGAATCTTTAAAGATGTCAATATTGATTTGTCTCGGCTGTTTAGGGAGAGAGGGCTTTTGAATGAATTACACGTAGTTACAAGCTCGGAGTGTAATTTTTAACACATTAGATTTTTGCATGACTCGGACCACATGCAACGAATTGGTTCTTTTCTTTCTATTCTGCGCGTTTCTTTCTCTCGAGGCCATCTGCTTCCCCTATGCTTGGTTCTATCTAGTGTGGTTGGATTGTGTTTCTCCCTTGTTCCTCCCTGGAGCAACTTTTTTTCTCTTTTTTTTGCCATCTGCTCCTACTCCTGCTGCAGGCCTCTTCTCTTTCTCTTTCGCTTTCTCTTTCTCTTTCTCGTTCTCTTGTTCTCTTTCTTCTTGATTTCACTTGTGCAAAAGTCAAGTCGGGGGGCATGTGCTTTGAATGACAGATTGATTGAAAACACAAAGATGCATCATACAGGCGAATGAATAAAATATCAGCTACGGCTGCCCACTGGCATTTGGTTAGGTGGAAAAGTTTGCTGGTATTAAATATCTTAACGCGTCTCTTGAATTTTGCCAATAAAGCTGGCGAAATCCGTCTCGTCTATCCCACTTTCGTTGTTCGTTCTCGCAACTTTTCACTTCTTGTGCCGGTTAAGCTTTCCTGCACACATAAAGCAAAGCCATATTGGACTCTGTACACATTTGTAGGTTTTCTTGATGTTATGAGCGAATGAGGGGGGAAGGGTGTTAGCACGAGGGGTTGCACCAGTCAGCGAGATATTCGCAGGCACAGAACATTTAGTGTGAATGAGGCATTTTGAAAGCGAGACTGGAGGGTGCTGGCTGCACGAGCAGTTGCTGGTGGTATATCATTTGTAATGCGCTGCAATTTGACGATATGGTGGGCGAATGGATTTAAATGTTGCGTGGATTTAGCAAGTTTATACAGCTGCAGCTGCGGGATCAAACGGAGTGAGTGAGGCAGGCACACGATTCTGCCTGCGCACACCGTTGCCATCAAACAGAAAGAGAAAAGGAAAAGGAAAGAGAAAAGGAAAAGGCAAAGGGAAAGAAAGAAAGAAAATAGATGTGCTAAATGAATTAGTGGCAGAAGGGAAAAGGTAAAGTGGGGGTGGTAATTGGCTTTTATCTGGATTGTGGGAAACGTTAGTGAATGCCAAAGGAGAGGAAAAATGGAGGCTGAGAAAGTTGATTAATAAAGTATTGTTATCATTCAACGTGCTTTCGGCGGCTTAATGAAGTTTCGGCATATTTAAGTTGTGCCTGGAAACTATCCGGGGTCAACTGGCATGCCGTAGAAATAATTAAAGGCGATGGATGGAGTTAGGAGGCGAAATAAGAGTTTTTTTTTTTTGTCTTTGTTCGTTGGGGGGGTTTTGCTGTAATGCACAATGTTGGAGTCAACACATGGGACTGATGGCTCTGCTTCTCGCAACGGATGGCTATGCTTTCGGATTATTCTGTCCTCAAAGATCCTCGTCTGCAATTGAAGCTGTTACACTCGAGTCTGGAGGCAATCAACTAACCACTCAACCAACAAAGCCGGGGGAATGTAGAAGACTAGGATTAAAAAAAAAAAAAGGTAGAAGGGAAAGAGAGGAGTCAAATCTGCAGTTTGGATCTAATTGGAAAAACTTGACGAGATTTATTCATATTGCGGACGATAGGTGCAATTATTCTCGAAAGCCAAAGTCGTGGTTTTATGACGTGCATTAATTAATCGTGACGTAAAACGCATCATAAAAAGCACGGAAGTTGGAAAAGTCGATTTTTTTATTTATTTTTTATTTTTCTTTCTGAAATATTGCAAAAATGTAAATTGGAAGAAGAAAAAAACGTGGTGAATGATTGAGAAAGGAGAATATGGAGGATTTGGTTTGGTTGTATGCACGCAGTCGTAGTCTTCGTTCGTCAAAGCGACGGCAATGAGCGGAGATTGTAAAGTCATTTGATGAAAGTGTTTGAAAGGAGAATGCGAGTTTCGTCGGGAGTCAATGTTGCGTCTAGAGAAAATGCATGTGAGCTTTCTTACTTTCATAAATCTGCCAAATGCCCCTTTGATTGAAAGCGATCTAATGATAACGGCGAATGAACATTTGCCACATAATTCCATCGTCGTTTTCCTTTTGTAATTGCCCAATAAAGTTGCTGCTTCTTTTTTTATATCTGTCTATGAGTAATAATCATAGAGATAGTCGTATAGCTGCTTGCCTTTTACCCTATAATCAATTCTTGGCCTTCTCTCACTTTCCCTGCACGAAAATTGGTTACGTCACACGCGGGCGAACCTAAGTTTAACTGCACTCGCCTGACCTAATCAATCCATCATGGGCGCTTGATGGCGCTATTATGAAGTTGCCTGGCTATAATACCGCATTGCTTTTCATTGATTCCCTAATCTGTCACCAGATGTGACTTGCCCGCTTGTGCATGATGCGCGATTTCGGGCTTTTGGATACAGAGACGAATTTGCGCGCATCTGACAAGCACTTTGGACCGTTTTCGGATGATGATTATGTTGGGGGTTGAGTTTATTAAATTTTGGGTTTTGTTAAAAAGGTGGGGGGGCGAGTTTGGAAAATAATAGATGCATGGGCGAGCACTTAACTCGGCACTTAATCTTTACAAGTAGGAATTAAATATGGCTGAAAGGGGTTATAGAGAAAGAGAAGAGGGGGGGAAGGGAATTAAGAGAAAAGTGATAGCTTTACACGATTTAAGACTCTGGTTTGGTGCTTAGAAAAGGAAAGGAGTATGGGAGGGTTGAGGATGGGAGAAAAAAAGGGGGACAAGTTGATGGATGAGAGGCGTGTAGACTGAGCATTGCCATCTTGAATAAATCTAACCTAATCCACAATTCCATTAAAATGGTTAAAGCAATTCTGTGTGAGAGCAGATTCCACTCCATCACGGAGAGGAGAGACGGGTGGGGTGGGTTGTGTAAGTGAGAGAGAGAGATGCTGGTGCAGCATCCCGTTGCCATGGATACGAAGATGGGAGAGGACAAGGCATCAGATAAGAGGCGGAGATAAAGAGCATTGTTAGTTTCTCTCCAAGGAGTTGAGAAAGAGAGAATAAACAAAAGATGGATAGACGGATGGATCTGCTGATCAAGAGATTGCTGTCAAGTTGGGTGCTGGCGAATCTCGTTGCGAGTGTTAAGTTGGGGTTTGTTGTTTACTCGCGGTGTAATTGGTTATGATGATTTTGCTAGAAAGAAATCAGTCATTAGAGATTTAGGTCAAAGACATTAGATGCAATCGAAGTTTCTTCTTAATACGCTTTTTGGTAAATAAAAAAAAAAAACCAAAAAAAAAAAAAAAACGTTTTTCTACAAACACGCGAGCAAATGCCAATTAAAATGGCTTTGTTTTCACGTTTGTTGGATGAATGCAGCTACTGATTAACTAATTTAGAAGTAGGAAAGCCGTATTTCATATGCATTTTCCGTAAGGTCGAGAACGGGTCTTGTTTTGCTGGCGTTTCGTAAGGAATAATGTTGCAAATTTTCAATAGTCATGGGAGAAAGAGATGGCGAGATTACAATAGATGGAATTTACTTGCACGTGTCAAGACCTAGGTCATGTTCGCCAAAAATATGTTTTGAAGTAGACCACGCCTAACACGCTTTTTGATAGTGAAAGTTCCAAAGATGTTTGATTCAAAAAATTCTTTTTTGTTGTAAATTTTTGCTTCTAGTTGAGTGACCCAGATGGATGAGATAATTTTTTTTTCCGGTGGTAAATTAATGGGAGTAAATATTTCATTATTTGGGGGGTCTATTCTTAAGCAAATAAGAAGGATGTAGTTTGGACCGTTAACGGTTCTTTTATGTAAATGTTGCCATTGAAGATATCATTTTAAGGAATTGGTTGGACCGACTTTTGTGTGGGAAATGGCGAGATTTGTGTTTGCTTGGATGAAGTTGTATTACGACGCTTCGGTTCGTTTAAAAAAAGTGCATTTTGAGGTAGGCAAATGGGTTGCTCGTGCCATTGAATTTGGTAACGGTTTGGTTTGCTTGTAGTGGCACAGCAAACTCTTGTCTGCGATTGGTCGAATCGGTTCCTCGCACCGAGTTTCTTCACGTTGAACTTCCTTCCTGTTTAATTAACACCCGAGTCGTGTAATTTTCTTTTACTTTTCTGTCGAGTTGATATGGATAAATTTATATAAAAAGGGAAGAAAAAAAAGGGGGAAGGGAGAGTGAGAGTGAGAGTGAGAGGGAGGTGGGCGCCAGATGGTGCAAGTTGGCGACACGACACTGAGCCAATTTACTGAATATGTTAATTATACTTATTCCATTTCTAATTTTTTGGATAAGACTTTAAAACATGTTAAAAACGCGAGTAATTTTTTTTTTTTTTTTGAACGATCAAAATGAAATGTAATTCCATATTTGCATAATTTTGTTTTGAAATTCGTTTCACGGCCACCAGTCGGTAGTTGCATTAATTGCGCAATAACTCCCTTTTTAAACGCATAAAATAACCCTAATTACTCGGAAAGATTTTTTATTTTTTTTTTTCTTTTTCTTTTTCTTTCTCTTTCTTTCTTTCTTTCTTTCATTCATTCATTCATCCTCCTTCTCCTTTGAAATGAGGAGATTTTTCATGAAGTGTGTTGAATGAATGAGAGATGCAAAGCAATTTTCATTAATTTCACTTTGTGGCGGTTGAGCGAAGCGTCGTTGTTGGGGTGGCAGCGGCCATTTCCCGCCCGCCCTTTCCTTGTCCCTAGTATTTTGTTGGAAGCGCCATCTATCAAGGGTGATAATAAATTTGCGAGGCAACCGTTGATGAATTTAAAATTTTCAGCACTGCATTGAAATTGCGCACTCGTTCGCCTCGCGCCAGATGAAAAAGAAGTGGAGATGCAATGAAACGCAGTTTGCTTCAGCTCGGATTAAATGGCGGGAAAAGGCGAAGCCAGTGGGTCCATTAAAGGCGCGCACACAGCGTTAAGGGCCCGCGATACAGGTGATAATCAGGGTATCGAATAGACGAGGAAATGAAGACATTCGTTTGCTTATGTCATGTTTAATGGGGGCGTGGAGGGGCTTTAATGGCAGCCGCCAGACCGGGGGGGTGATTTTGTTTTTTTTAAAGGGTTTGTTGTGTCGTGATTTACCCGTGATCGCTGCAGGTTATTGACTCGCGCTGCGTCGAAATGTTGTGATTTATTCGCATTTCTGTCGATGGTTTGTCGATTTTTAATGGAATTTGCGAGCGGCGGACACGAACGGGGCCGAATTTGTGCGGGATTAGTTCGAAAGCATCGATTGGCTTTATTGATTGACATTTATCGCCGGTGTTGATTATTTGGGATTAGTCGATTTTGTGCATTAGGTGAAACGAGGGCGCATCGGGTCAGAGTTTAATCTCGGTTCGGAATCTATCAGCGGAAAAATCAATCTGAATTTCTAATCAAAGTGGCAAGCGCATCTGGAAATCGATTATCCGGTGTTGGGAATTAATAATTCGTGGCCCGGGTTCGTGGTGATTGGTGATTGAAGTGAATCGGAAAAGCGACTTTGAGATTGTTCTTGTTGTTTTGTTTGGTTGCATGCGTGAGAAATTGGGGCACGTAGAGTTGGATTTTAATGTTTTTAATAATTCATCGGAAAGGAGTAAAATATGAGTGGTGCTGTGTGCAAATGTAGATGGATAGATGGGCGTGGTGCGGCGTGGTTGGAATTTCGCCTCGTCTTGCTTGTTATCTGTGATTTAAGTTTGGTTGTGCGTTGCTGCACTGCACTTTTGTTTTCTTGTTTTTCCCAACATTTGCTCTTTAGAAATGAAAAACGAAAGGGAAAATGGTGATGCGAAGTTAATTCTGTAATATTTTTTTACAGCTTCGTCTCGCGTTATGTAAATCCGACTTAATTTGGCACTCGGTTTTGGTTAGAAAATGAAATTCGGGAGTGAAAAAGTTAGCTTTTCTTTTTAAGCGCTAAAAAGTGTAATTAGATGCTTTGAAAGTGATTTTTTTAGCTTGATGATTACGTTTTATGGTTGGGGTTTTTGGCGAAATAAAGTCGAGTTGCGCGCGCGCCATTTTCGTTTGCTTTATTATTGTTTTGCGGGGGAGCGGGAAATGCGAAATGAAGACGATGTTTGATATCGTGCATTTGATTTCGATGCAATGCGTAGGAAGTGTGTAAGTGTCACGTGATTGGTGGTAATCCTCGTGTGAGTTGAGTAGGAGAGCGCTGTAGCCTGAAAATCCACCTAACATATGTTGGTGCCAGGCAGGCGGGACTGCCTGCCGCGTCGCCATGGTAACCGTTGTACTCGGTCGTCAGGGCACCAAGAGAAAGATCTTTTTCTTCCGAAAGACGAGTCTTAAGAACTTTTTTTTTTTTTTTTTTTTTTTTTTTGCCCCTATTTTTTTTTTTTTTTTTTCTTTTTTTTTTTTTTTTTCTTTCTTAGCTTTTGCTCTCAATGTTCTTTATTGGACAGTGAAATTCACAAATCAGATTAGTTTTTGGTGAGTGGGTGAAGCGAGTTTTGTTCCTTTTGATGCCTGATTCATTTGAAATCGGATTGTGCTTTGTGAAATTTGTTGGAATTTTGGTTAGTTGTACAAGTTCGGTTTGCACAACTAGTAGTAGTGGGTTTAATGGGTTAAAGGGAATGTCACTTGTTATTTTAATTTGCGTTAATGGGCTCAAATAGTTTTTATTTTTAATTAATGCGTTGAATTTTAAATGTCGGGATTCACCGACTCAAATTCACTCGAAATAAAATTGAAATCAGAGCTTTTAATTACTGTTGCACGAGGAAAAATAATGTTAAATGTGTAATTATTTAAATAAAATAAAAAAAAAAATTGAATTCGCAGTGTAATTGAATTACGTACTCGGATTTGGAGACATTTTTGAATTTTTGAAAAATATTCTTGGGAATTCTGCGGTGTGGCTTTATTCTGTGACACAATTTGCAAGATGGAAATATTAGATAGTTGGTTAATGAATTTTTATCAAGGTGGACTGGTGTTTTTTGGTTGGTGTTGCTCGTGGATATAAAATTTCTTTCCCCTTTCAACTTGCAATTCCCTGAGAGAATTGAATTTAATGAATTTTAAAGTTGCTTCATACTTGGTGTTGCAGGCAAAAGGATGCTTGATTTGATTTAAGAGCAACGCGCTTTAAGTGATCTCTTTACTCAGCAACAAAAGGGGATTTTCTGTGCGTTTTTCTGATTTTTTCGTGTTATTATTTTGTTTGCACATTTGCTTTTGTATTTGTTTAATTTTTTTTTTTTATCTTATCTCATTTGTTTGCTAATTTGTATTTGTTTTATTTTTGTTTGAACAGATAGAAGACGCAATGCTCATGTTTGATAAACAGACGAACCGGCATAGAGGTAAGAGAATTAATTAGTTTATTGCATTTTTTTTTTTTTGAAAGCTCAGACAGATTAAAGTGTGAATTTACACTTGTGAATATGAGATGCATGCCACTCGATGCGTTTGTAAGATTTTTGGCTTTTAATTTTTACTAAATGTGTCAAGATTTGACTTTAAGATTGAGTTCTAGGGGATGTTTTCGAGCAGATGTCAACAAAATCTTGTTTGCTAGTCGGTGAATTTAATTCTCGGAAGAAATTGTCTGTGAATTTACGTGAAATTTTAATTCAAACCGAATGAATTTGTTTTCAAATGCATGTGTTTTCACACATGACAAACGACTGCATCGTGTGGCATGTTCAACTTAAAAACTCTTCTTTTCAAATCAAAAAGTAGAATGTTATACTAATATATGGGTGCGGTTCGCTACGAGATGGAAATATATTAAACGCAGAATCCTCCCAAAAGATGAATAGGTAAAATTATACGGGAAGTCAGAAATGAAGAAATGAAAAAGATAGAAATGGGGAGGGGGTATACATTTGTATGTTTTTTTTTTCTTTTTTTTTTTTTAATTTATTAAACTTATTCATCATTTTTTTGAGTTAAAACCACATGCAGATAGAAAAAGATAAAGAATTTTCAATTTTAAAGAGATTGGTATTAAATATGATTTTTCTCGTCCATATTTTTTCGCTCTTCTGAGTTTAAAGCGGAAATGGCGGTTTGGAAGTGAGATTTGTTTTATTTTGTGAGAAAAATAAAGAATTGTATGCGGTTTTTTTTAATAGTGGTTTGGGGCCCCCGAGCAAGTTTGATTGAATGTTATGACTGGTGGGGTTTTGCGTTTATTCGGAAGAGATGCCAAGATTAAAAATGGAAACGTTTGATCGCTGTGAATTATATTCAACAGTTGAGGGAGTTTAACGTGCTTAATAAATGAATTTTTTGTTGTTGTTTGAAAAGATGGTTCGTGACATTTTGAAGGGGGGGGGGGGAAAAAATGGAAGGAAATGTTTTGCGAATTGGATTAGCATTACTGGTGTTCCGCAGCAAAGCTCAGGGGGTTGCATTTGGCGGAAAGAGAGAAAATATGGTTGGAATATAAGCGTGGAATTTGTGAAAGTGAAATGTTGGTTGTGCAGGAGCCATTAGGTCGCGGGAATGGAAGATTTGATTGGAAATTAATCGGATTGTCTTCGGGAGAGTTTCGCTCGTTGGAAATGGTAAAATTTGTTAGTTGATTCCCAGTTGGATGGCTGCTGATATTGTCAGGCGATTCGTTCGTTAGCTCCCATTTCTCGTTCGACCCTTTTCATTATACAAAACGCCGTAAATTATCGCGACTTAATCCGGGAATTTTGACAGGGAAAGTGATTTCTGGCTGGAAAAATTGGTGATCACGTTTCATCATTTTAAATTGCTCGCTGCCACTGTCGAAATTGTAAATAATGTGCAGCGAAACATAATGATGATGCCGTGGAAATGCGGCCATTTTTAATTGGCTGCTTTGGGTTTTGGTTAAGTTTAAAAGATGAACAAAAATGGCCGTCTTAATTTGAATCTTAGCGTTTATCGCAGCACTAAAGTGGGATTTCATTAACAAAATCAATATGAATGAGTCGGGGAAAAGGATTCGTGTTAAAGAGTCGCAATCATTTGCGGAGGATTTTTTTTTTTTTTTTCTATTGAAGTTTATCAAAAAATTAATGGAATAAAAAAATGTTGGGATCCAAGTTGGCTATCTCAAGTTGTTTTCAGTCCAAGCCCAGATGACACGTTGAGAGTCCGCACACTGAATTGATTTGACTTCTTTTCTTCCTCAGACGAGAACGAGAACGAGAGAGAGTTGCGCAGTTTAGTTTATCCTCAATGTATTTTTTTTTTCTTTCTTTTTTTTTTTTTTTTTTCTTTTGCCTATTAGTTGGGTTTCTGCCAAATAGAGGGCGCTTTAATGTCGTCCCACTAATGACCATCCGAGCCAATTAAGGTGGGTGACAGGCTTCCTGTCACATGGCAACGAGAGAAATAATTAATTAGCACGCTGAGGTGTAGATGTACATGTTTGTGTTTAGTTCTAGTTGCAGTTTTCATCGTCGTTTGTACAAGTGATTATTATCATATTAGCATTAAGTGTAATTTTTTTTATTGGAGGGGAGTGGGAGGTGATTGGGGGTTGTTAAATAATAATAAAATGCGAGGTCAGTTTTCAGAAGATGAAACGAGGACATAAATCTGATGATTGTTCTTTCCAGTTCATTACGTTTATTGATGGCGTAAAAATAAAACATTAAAATAATAGAGAGCATGGGAAAATGGACGTTAATAACTGCTTATTTTCGGACTCGAATACTCGTGATTTATCGTTTTGTAATAACGGTGGACATTGGAAAGTTGGGCGCTCGTTTTGGGTGGTTTGTCGGGAGATTTAGCCGGAAATAAAAGCGGATTTTTATTTAATCAATCGTCCGAAGTGGTTTAAATGTTGCGACGAAGCTTGAATGGAAATGCAGAATTGGGAATCGAAGTGCGATGGATAAATGTTGCTTTTGCATTAGCAAATTTTAAATATGTAGATGCGCGCAGTGTTCGGCGGGTCTGTTTAACGCGAGGGGTCAGCGCCAAGTCAAACGCTAGTGTTTGATTTCCTTTAATTTGTATGGCAGATGGCAAGTGTGTGTTGGTCAGGAGGCCACCTACCCCTTGGGGTATGGGATATGGAGGTTCAGGAGTCAAGCTTGTCTCCATTTCCTGAGATTTATAGACTGAAATGTATTGTAATTAGTCCGTGCGCCCTCAGGAGTTTCCGGTAACAGGAAAGACGGCCATATTGGCGTTCTTGACATAGTTTTCAACGTTAACTTTTTTTTTTTTGGGAGGTGGTGGGACGGGTTTATTTTTGTTCGTTCGTTTGTTTTTATTTATTTTGTTTGGAAAAAAGGGAATTGAAAATTCAAGGAGTGTCCATTGCGTTTATGTGGCTCGTAGCCAGGAAAATGCAATTTAATTTATTTAGTTATGGAAAAAGAGGTTATAGTTGTGAGTTTATAAGTTTAAGGATTTTTTTTTTTTTTTTTTTTTTTTTTTTTTTTTTTTTTTTTTTTGAATTGAAGCTTTAAATTTGTAATGAGTTTACGTGCGTAAATTTACCTTGGGTTAGGAGGTTTAAAGTTAGAACCGGGCTCTTAAATAATTTTTTTTCTTGTTTTTTTTTTTTTTTTAAGGGTTGTAATGTAATAGGTTAAAGCCGAACTGTACAAACTGAAAAGTTAAAGCTTTTAAAAGCGCGCTTTTCGAATCCGAACTTTTAATTTCGAAGTTTTATTGGAATTGTTTCATCGTTGTTTTGTAATTTTCATAATTTGTTTGCGCGCATAAATTAAGAAAAAGATATTTTTTTAATGGCTAATATGTAGCGGAATGATAAAAGTTGAAAAAGTGTCTTTTTTGACACGTGGTGATATATTAAAATGATGAATGGGTTGCTTTCTTCTTAGCGCTTTTCAGATCTATTTCCGCCATGTTGTTCGCATCTCGTCTAACGAGCGATTCTTTAACGAGTCGTCGGTGTCAGGTTTATCGTGCGAATCGCTAGTTTTCTAATTTCGCTCGCGATTGATAGTCCTTCGGCCGGAGTCATAATTTATTGTTTATCGAGTTGCTGCACCGTTTCCATCTGGTGGACTGTGTGGTGGAATGAAGCGATCAAACTAATTGAACTAACGAAGGCCGACTGCAACCACAGTCCCGACCAAAAGCACTTGGATCACGAGTGGACGTGCAGCTGCGATGGGGGACAAATGATAGAATGGCGAGAGGATTTTGAATGGGATTTAGATGCGGATAAAACGCGCGCCTCGTTGCTACTTAGCCGATGTAAAATACAAGATGAAGATGACACATTACTGGTAAGTGCTGCGGAGGAAAGCTCCTTCCGACAGACTTGTGCGTAACTTGTAGCCGTTTCAAAGTGTCGTTTTAAGACTGGGCTTTGAGATTGGTACAAAGCAAAGCTTGTCACTTGGTTCACATTGTCAATGTTGGCAGTTAACAAGGGGATGTTTGAAAGGGGTTTTGGAAATTTAAACTGATGTCGGGACAGGATAAATTGGAGTGGTATGAAATCCGTTGAGGACAGACTCAAGATAATGCTAACAGACAGTCGCCATTTTTTATTTTTTATTTTTTATTTTTTATTTTTTAAATAAAGGGAATGAGGTTTTAAAGATGAGTCTTGGTGATTGGGGAATGTACTTGGTTAAGTGCGCTTATTCTTGTACATGGGGGGGTTTTTAGGCTCTTTTGAGGGAATTATGAAGTTTACTGGGTGAGGTCCCTTTGGCCTTGCGGTATGTCAGGGTTTATGGAGAGGAAATAATGAATTTCAATATAAAATTTATTTTTCAAGATCCATACATCAAGTCGACCTCGATTGCTTGGGACTTTGCGTGTTTGCTTCTGGGCTTGGGAATTGTGCTGAAAACCAAGCTATGGATATGTTTTTCCTTCATTTTTTTCTTCCCATTTTTGTTTCTGGATATGTAGAAATTAGATTTAAATTTTTTTTTTTTTTTAAAGATTTTTACATAATTTGACCGAATGTTTCAACTAGTTGCGTCTCACGGTTACTAGCGCCAACGTACTAAACGAGTATAAACTACGTCACGCCACAAAAACCGACGTACTTATTATTATTTAGCAGGCGCGTTCATTCAGAAACGATTGTTTTTTCCCGTTTATTTTAGTAGTAAAATAAAAGTCTTTACTTACTTGTTTTTCTTTCTCGCTATATTTGCTCGGTAAGTAAGATGGCTCGGTATTGTTGGTCGTGTTAAGGAGAGAGGACTTGGAACAGCAGTAGAGCCATCAGTTCCAAATGTTGGTTTCCATGTTCCATATGTAACAGAGACGGTAAAGAGTTTTCCCCTTTGATGATGTTCATAGTCAGTTGCTAACCCAAGCGCACCACAAGCCCAGATCTGTTAACTTTATGTGGTATGTGTAATGGAAAATTAAGCAAATTTTTCTGTATTGCAACTTTAATGTAAGCACTATACTTGGTTTGTAATAGCGGTTTAAAACATGCTAGGACTACGGTTGTAACAATAATTTCGACTTAATTTAATTTTATGGGTTTTTTACACCAGTTTACACACAAGTTGCATTGCAACAAAGCTTAGGGGAGCACAGTGGTCATGAACTACGTAAATATGGATCAATTGAATTAATGCACTTTAGGTTTATTAGGTATTAAGTTAGGGCTAAAAGGTTTTTTTTTTTTTTTTTTTTTTTGGGGAGGGGGTGTTTTTAAAAAATTGCAATTTTGCTTTTTTTTTTTTTTTTTTTCTTTTTTTCATAAAGAAGCGAATTTGATATCCCGTTTTATTCTCTAGGAAGTTTTAAAGGTGTTTTTGCTGCAAGATACTAAAGTGTTTTAGTTGCACTTTATTTCATGTTTTTGGTAAGGAATGTCTTGCAGTTTGTTGAATGCCTTTAGCAAAATTCTCTGTGCACAATTTTCATTCCTTTTCTCTTATTAAGTTTGAATTTTTGGAATGCTTTCACATAGTGCTTGTTATTCATTTATAATTTTTTTTAAATGCATAGGGAATTGCTGGAATTGTTTTTACCTCAAAGCTGATTTGCTTCTACTAAGTTAAGCCGAGAGTAGGTTTACTTAAATATTTCACAAGTTTGGTTAAATTAAAGAAGTGTGGTCGAGAGAAAATAAGTCGAAGAAAAGAGACAAAAATAGGTTGACAATAGTTGTGATTTTTGCTTAGTTTGCAGTTAAAATCTGCTTCTGGTCGAGAATTTCAAGTGTCCTTTCCCCCTCTACACATGTTTTTTTTTTTTTTTTTTTTTTTTTTTTTTTTTTTTTTTTTTTTTTTTTTTTTTTTTTTTTTGCTTCGTTTCTGATTGCAATAGTGTCTAGTGCAATGAAGCAGCAATTTATTGTGTAACAAAGGCAATGGAGGCAGCTTGTCAACATGATTTTATGTTTGGTCTTTTGGATTTGTTTCTTAATGCCAATTGAAGATTGCGCGGAAATTGTACAAATGTAATTATCGTAGTGGATGGTGGTTTTTTTTATTTTATTTTATTTTAGTTTTAAATCGGATTTTGGTGCTATATTCTTTTTTTTGAAGTATGGGAGAAAACTCTTATTGATTGCTGTGGTGTTTCTCTTCTTATTTATTTATTTGAGGGGTGCGATTGTAGGGGATGCAAGTTCCTGCTTTTCAATGTATAAATCAGTTGTGTCTCTGTAAACAGCTGCAGCCCAATCACAAAACACCCGCCTACCAATTTACAAAAGCAGAGGATTAAAGGAATGGAAATTTGAGGGAGAGAAAGGAGTAAAAAATAAGAATAAAATTAAGTAATAAATAAAATTTTTTTAGGAGGGGGGGTAATTTTGCGTGGAAAATAATGGATAAATTGGGAGCGTTTTGTGGATTACCGTTTATGAATCTAAAAGGAATTGAAATTGGCAATAAATAAGTTTATTCAAGTGGGAGAAGTGTGGAATTGGTTGTTAATGACAATGGGGTTGCTTTAGGGACGTTGTGCCGTGCACTTTGAATGGGCTCTAAGTGTTGGCCACTTATCTGGAGTTTATATTTTCCCCAGTTGGTGTTGGTGACCATTTCTAACCATGAGGAAGTTGCCATCTGCCCCACGTGGCCAGATGGTGTTTCTTTGACAGGTGCTCTCTCTATACCTACCCGCCCCCAAACTCCTCTTTTTGCCATCTGGCGCGTGTTATGAGTCTGCCAAAAGGAGTGGCGCGTTTCCCAGCCAGAGGCGAAGATGTCGGACGGTTGTCGTTCCGTGAAGGGTTTAACGTTAATGAGACGATCCGTTCTCGGCTCGATGGTGGGTAAACAACCTTTTGGTCATTGTGTAATTGCCCGGGCTCAAACTATGCTATAATATTCTTCTTAAATTGTGTACAAGTCATTTGAAATTGCTCGCTTCGAGGACGGCAATTATTTCAGACATGGGGAGAATTGGAAACTGAAGAGGACTGCAGTTCCGAGAAGTGGCTGCAATCTGTGCACGAGTCAGGAAGTTTATATATATAAATATATATATATATATAGAAATATATTATTCATTAGTTGTGGGAATTGGAACTAGGGAAATATAACTAATGGCGCTTCTATGAATCGTTTTAAATACGACTAAGTGGTCTACCTCGGTAAATGTTGACCGAAGTTGGTGAATAAAGGATTAATTTAAAGTCATTTATCTTTCGGACAGCGAGCAAATGCGCGTCTTGTTGCATTTAGAAGCGGGTCGTTTCGGACAGATTTTAGTATTCGATTGACTTCCGGTCTGCTGGGTAAAAATGGGGTTGTCATCGCTGTGTGTGATGGACATGCGTTTGCACCCTTATCTGGTTGTTTTTTTCGGGGCGCCGGAGTTTTTGAAAGGCGACCCACTGACCTCTAGTGTGGTGTTGTTAAACGAATTATATTTTTTTCTTTTCCTTTCATTTTTTGCGTTTTTTTTTTTTTTTTTTTTTTTTTCTTTCTTTTTTTTCCGTCTCTTTTGGTAAGTCGGTTTTATCATCAAAGACACGTTCAGTGGTTTGAAAGGATATTTCTGTTGAAAAGAGAGTTTTTGATAAGGAGTTTTGTTGTATGAAAAGAAGAAGGGAAAAAAGTTTAATAGAAAAGCGTGGGAATAGGTTTTATGATATCGGGTACTCGTGTCTGGTTATAAGCGTCTCCCATTTTCCGATTCGGAGCGTTTGCATGTCACGTGTGTGGGCGTGGGCATCGCTGGAGTTCCTCTGTGTGAGCAAGAGACATGCGTCTCGTGACGGCGTCGGATTTCGGCGCGATAAAACGCTCGGTTGCCGAGACGACCGTGTGACACCGTGGTATCCAATGTCCATTTTGTGTTTTGAAGTGAAAAGGATTTTTCTTTTTTTTTTTTTTTCTTTTTATATGCGATTCAAGTTGACGTGAAATTGATAAAACGTGAGTCGTGGCTTCTCGGATGCTCGTCACCCGTTGTTTCGACGTTTCGCACGACGCGCCTATTAAAAAAGAAAAAGAAATTGGTTTACTTAAGTTATTCATAGTTGTTGGTTGGTTGATTGCAACAGATGAGAGAAACGGTGAAATATCGGCGGGGGCAGAGGTGAAGCGAAAAATTGGTTGGGGATTTTTTTTTTTTTTTTTCGTACAGTATGTAGCAGTAGTTGTAAAGTCGCGCGAAGTTAGAGAGGAAATGGGTAGAGATTTAGTGCAGTGCTGCAGCAAGAAGAACGGTCAAGGCATCGAGGATGGCGTGTTGAAAATCGCACCGAGTGTAAGTTTAAAGCGGAAGTGAATGAAGGGCGGGGGGGAAAGCTGTTTTGAGAGAAAACAGTCGAGGGGGTTTTGTTTGAGAGGATGTAAAAGTCTCGGCGAGGGAGGATTTTGTTATTAAAAGTGAGGTTTAGAATACGAAATTGAGGTGAACAGATGGCGGGTGCAAAGTTGGATGCAAAGTATATCGGTGAAATGGTGGGGGGAAGGAGATAGGGATTTGGGATAAAAAGTCGTTGTTTGTTGGAGTTTTGATGGTCACACGATATTCCCGCTTGGTTTGTTTGTGTAGCCGAGAGAGAGAGAGAGAGAGCACAAGATGGCGTCTGAGGAGAATGTGAATGAAGAGGAAAGTATTGATTGAGATTTCGTGTGAGGAATAAGGTGCTTATGGCAAGAGAGGGGGGATGGCGGACACTGCGTGGACAAAGAGGAAGGAGATGTTGTTTACGGACGATATTGAAATGTCAATTGATCTCTGTTGGGCGCTCGTCGAAACGAAACGAAACGAAACGAAAACTCAAATGCCAATAAATGCTCTGCCATTTTGACTCGACTCGGCTCGTCTTTCTCTTCTCTTCGCTTCGCTTTGCTTTGCTTTTGCTTTTCTCTCCTCGACTGCTGCGGAGAAGGAGATTATTTCTTTTTGTGCAGGCGGGGGAATAGATAGGCTCATTAGTTTTGCTTCTTGCATTGATTGGAGATTTAATAACATTTTTCTGGCGAAATGTTGTCGAGTTTGCGCGATTCATGCAGCTGTGCGAGTGAAAGCAAAAGTGTATTTTTAATTAAGACTTGTCAGATTTGGGCGCGTTTTTACGGTTTTTTATTAATCAGATGGGGGCAGGATTTAATTGCAGTTTTATTGGTGGGCAGATTCAATTGAATGGGCAAGTTAATTTGGTTGAATCCTTGTGCCCTAATACGGTACACGAAAAGATCTTATGGATGCGAGTGCGTAATTGGCAATCTCTCAACTATTACTAAAACCATGCAATGAGTTGTATGGGATTTTGAGCCCTCGTTTACTGCTTGCTGTATTGCCCTGAATGTAAAGGGTTAACGCTATCTTCCACTTGGGTGCGCTTTTCTTGTTTTCCGACTACATGCAGTTGGGTTTTAAAGTGAAATTGCGTATTAAAAGGATTATACTGTGTAGCGATCGGTTTCGTTTCGCTTTTGATTTGGTTTAACGCAATTAAAGCTGAACGCATTTTCGAAAACGTTATTTCAATTGACCGAAATGCAGTTTTTTTTTCTTCTTTTCTGGCCCCTAGGTTGGGCTGCGCTGCACTGCTGGCACGCATCCCAATCCATGCTAAGCATGTTGTCACTAGTTAAAATAAATAAAAGCAATTAATTAGTCTTAACGAGTGATTCTTTTTAAGAGAAACGAGAGAACTAAACACGTGTTGTGAAAGTCATCTTTCGGTGAAAACCAATCCTTTTAGTTCTTAGAAATGGGAAAAGGTAAACTGAATGTTTGGCAAAAATTTGAAAACTTTCAATTTTTTTTTTTTTTTTTTTCCTTTTTCTTTTTTTCTCTAAACTGAAAAGCTATTTACGAGATTGGTTGAATTGGGGATGATAATTCAACTGTCATAAGCAAAGAATTTTTTTTTCTTCTTCTTTTTATTTAAAAAAAAAAAAAAAAAAAATGTATTTTAGTCTTGTCTCATCTTAATGCATGCGAAGAAAATGAAAAATGCCATGCAGAATGAAATAAGAAAATAGTTAAGGGGAAAATTGTATGTGATGTCATTTGCAAAATGACAGAATAAAGAAAAAGAAAGAAGGGAATAAAATTTAGCTCTTTTTTTTTTCTTTTTATATATATATATATATATATATATATATATATTTTTTTTTTTGTCGTTTGTGTGGACTGCATTTGATGGATAGTGCTGAGATGTGGAAAAGAGCAGCAAAGACGTTTTTTCCCATCGTTGCTGATTCCAATGCAAAATGCATGAAGCAATTTGTTAAGGTGGTTGGCTATAGGGACCAAGGGTTAAGGGGGCAGTGCGAGGAACCATCTTAACTTCATCTCTTTGCAGTCCTCTTGACTTTTGCGATGCACGTGACTCAGGTGTACAGAAGAGGGCAGTGTTTGCTCTGGCGTTGTGTGTCCAGCTGTAATTTGCTATGAAAATATAATTGAAGATTCATCGCGGGTAGCGAATAAAATTTGTAATGGTCGCTGATGGTGAAAAGGTGGCACTTGTTTAGCGCTACTGCTGAACGGAATGTGAAGTGACGAGACCACTTGAAATACCTCTTTACGAGACCGTCTCCATTTGGTCGAATTGTTTTAAATATTTTACCAGTAGGCGCACTGCGAGTCGAAGCGATAAACAGATTGTTTCGAATTCTTTGCGTATGCAGATGGGGTGAAATAAGTATTTTTCAGTGCGGGGCCATTTGCATCGACAAAGAAATCGAAATAATCCGTTTACTGCTTGAACTTTGAGTGCTCCTAATGATGTTTTGACAATAGGATTATTTTTGCGAAAATGTAAAAATCCTCGGAACTAAAATTAATTGTTTATCGAATAAAGATACAATACGATGGAGATATCTTTAAATATTTAAAATTTGGAGAAAAACAACATTGTGCGTTGTACTTTGTACTTTCGATGTATATTGGTGACGGTGTCGTCTTTAACTCACCCGGGGGACTAACGATTACCGTTGAAATTTTGTTGCGACGCTTTAATTCGCTCGATTATTTTTTTTCCTTCTTTCTTTCTTTCTTTTTTTCTTGCGATTCACTCAAGTTCGTCTCTAGTTCGTCTCTAGTCATTTGGCTCAAACAATCCTCAGTTTGTTTGTCTTCCGGTTGTGTTGGTGATTCCGTGTGCTCTAGGGTTATGTGAAATTCACCTTGGAAATGCTCCATTCGTTTTTTGGCCCTACTGGCAAAGAAGTTGACTCTACTAACCGTCTGCTTGCACTAAACCTGCACCTTTTTCTATGGTGCAATGGTCTTTGTAAGGTGGCTCTGTTTGCTCCTTCAATTGACTGTTACCGGTTGGTCTATAAAAGGCAACCTGTAAAATGTGTCTGTGTCTGTGTCTGTCGAGTGTTTAAGGTTGAAAAACCTTTTGAGTAATGAATTTTTCCCTGTGTTTTATTGCCCACTACAGTTTTATCCAACGAGTCCCATTCAATTTGGCAGCCACGAGCCTCGTTTTGTTTTACCCATGAGGCATTCTATATATTTTTTGGGTTTCTCACACGAAAAGGTTATTCAGAGGAGGTCCATCTTTGTTTTTATCGCGCCGCATTTGCTGCGGTGAGGAGGTAAATGGTCAATTTTTGCAAATGCACTTGTTCTGTTTATGGCCAACCGAATAATGGCTTCCAATAGAAAGTGTGGGTTACAAGGTTACTCTTGTCCTGCCACTTTGATGTTTAAATCAAAATGCTCGATGCTCGATGCTCGATGCTGCTGCGATTTGTAGATACAAAATTAAATCGATTTATTTATTTATTTATTTATTTATTTATTTATTTATTTTTTATTATATATTTTTGGTTAGTAACAACAAAACGATTTGGAGTTTTACGAGTCGATTGGTGGCATCATTTGTAGTCTCCGTGTCATTTTCACGTATTTTTTTCGATTCGAGTTACCTTGGAAACAAGTTTTTCCCTTCATATTCTCTTTTCGTGACTGTGTCAACAGAGATATTGCGTCTCATGGATTTTCTGTCAAGGCATTTGATGCTCAGCTGAGACGCTTCTGCTCGCATTTACAGCTCCGTGTTGGGTGGGCGAATGACATTTCATACGACTTATATTTTTCTTTGCTCGTCTCTTTCTTCTTTTTTTTTTCTTTTTTTTTTTCTTCTTTTTTTTTTGTCGTCATGGTTTTCTATTCATGTGTGTATCTTTTTACGCTTTTCTTCTTCTTTTCCATTTTATCATTATCTGTGTGCGAATTCACTTGTTTTTACTACGGAATAACATGGACTGCAAATCACCGATTTCGCAGCCACTTTTTTATTTTTTTATTCCACAAATAAATATTTTAGATTGCGATATTTATGGCGGGTGGGGGAAGGATATAATGGCGGAATCGTGTTAAAATGTAAATTTATTTTATTTTTATTTTTTTTCTATATATAAATGATATCTGATTTATATCGGTATTTTGAAAGTGCATTTAAATTCAGCAACCAATTGGTTTTTGTTTTCCTCAGCCGGTTGGTTCATTCGGTGCGTTTTTCCTTCCTTCCTTCTTTTGTTTTAGGCCTCTTGGAGTGATTTCTTTTCAGTGCATCTTGAATAGCCCCGCCTGGGTACGTTCGAGTTGGGCTTCTCTTGCTGGCACAGCAACCATTTGCTTGTGTATTGAGGTCATTCTGTGTTTCAGTGTCGGGAAAAAGAGTTAGGCAAAAGTAAGTAAGGCGATGGGGAGGGGGTGAGGAGTAGTAAAAAAGAAGTGAGGGGAAGGGACGCGTGCGGTGGAGAAGATGATAGCACGAGATGCCGATGGAGGTGGTGGAGGGCGAGTTGGATTCCGTTGCCTATTTTGAATGCAGTGCGTCGACTGTCGATGGGTCGCGGTTTATGTGGCGGCACACTGTGTAGACAATGCGAGGGAGTGAAACGATGCTTGCGCATAGCAATGCTCAGTGATCAAGAGCTAGAATACCGCCAAGTGTCGTAAGGGTGGGTGTGTGTGTGTGTGTGATGGAATCAATAGTGAAAGCTATGAGAGGAGAAAATTCCAATTTCTTTCTTCTACCTGCTTCTTTACCACTTTTTTTATCGCCAATTTTAAGGGGCTGCTGTTAGTTGTTGTGATTTTATTTTCTTTTTGTAAAAAAAAAAAAAAATTTTTTTGATTCGGTTTGTAGGGGAAATTTTAGTTGTTGAATTTGACAAATTTGTGGCGTAATGGGATTATAATAACTGCAGTTGTTTAATGGGAAATTTGTTGATGCCAGGGTGTGGCACCATGCCGAGTTTCTTAATTTCTATTTCTATTTTTATTTTATAAGGCAGGTTGCAACGGTCATACTGTGGCTCCATGATTTATAGACTTCATAAAAATAGAACATGTAATCACGTTTAACTGCCCTTTTCTTCTCTTATATCTTGCAATCTCTCTTTTCTTGTTGCTACTACTTGTCACCCTAAGGAATGATGAGATCCAACAGAAGAAGTCTCTTACATTCTTTTTTTTTTTTTTTTTTTTTTTTTTTTTTTTTTTTTTTTTTTTTTTTTTTTTTTTGTTTTTTTCTTTTTTTTTTTTTTGTTTTTTAGAATTAAGAAAGGGTTTAGGGAGAAAAGAAAACGATTTTTCTTTTTTAAGAACGGTGTAGAGCACTTTTTGCTCAAGTTAATGTAGGCTTTTATTGAGTGGGTTTTCAAATCTTGCGGGAGGGAGGGAAAAAATCAAGAAAATAGTTAAAGTTGGGTTTTAAATCTTTTTTTTTTTTTTCTTTTTTTTTTTTTTAATGTTGGAAAATTGAAAGAGCGAAAATGAAAAAGAAGCAATTCTTAAAAGGGAAGTTGTTGGCAGTGTGCATAGTTGAGAGTTGAGTTTTTAATTAGGTGTGGAGACAAAAGTGTAGTTTGTGTATTGGAAACGCGAGATTTTCCTTAATTAATGCTTCTCTCAAGAAGTGCGAGTCGAGGAATTTGTAGTTTGGCGAATTTAATCACAGCCCTCTGGAATTACAGGCCTACACAAGTATGCGTGTCATGTGTACAATGGGGAGGGGAATGGAAATGGGGGGGAAAGAGAGAGAGTTTACCCATGTTGGATGAGGCAGATTTATGGGCTGTGGATTGATTTTTTTTTTCTTTTTTTTTTTTTTTTGTTAAAGTGGCAGTAAAGGGTAAAATGCTTCATGTACAGAATTTGGAAAGGATTTGAAGATTTAAAAATAAAAATCCGGCTCAATATGCTCGTGGACACTCGAATGTGCGGACTAAACGGTTGAAAATGTCTAGCTGAAATTTTCATGACTTTATTGACGTTTTAATTTCCGTTTTTGTCGACGTATGGCACTGTGCCCAGTTCTCATAAAAGCCACTGCGAGTCGGATGGCGCTAACCAATGTCGATGGAATCGTCAACATTTAGTGGGACAATTTGAAATTATAAATTTTATTTTAAGTTTTAAATATTTTTTTGGTTTTTTTAAATTTTTTTTTTTTACTAGAATATATATATTTTTTTTGTGTGTGAAAATGGTGTCGCGTCGTTGAGTTTTATTTCTCTCTGCACAATTTGTTTGAGTTTTTTTTTTTTTTTCTTCTTTTCTTCGATCATTTCTTTGGAAATGTTTCCCTTTTCATCTTTTCACTCATTGCCAACTGCATTGCAGCCAATAGTGTATATGTGACGTCATGCGTTGACAGCGCCCTCGGGTGGCATGTATGGAGCAACGACGCTCACGGCAAGTAGTCTCAATTGAAATCCAGCAGTTGGAAAGCACCAGTGCCACGAGGAGTGGCATTTCTTTTCTTTAAGCAATTGAATTTGGATGGGGAAGTGAGTCGAGTGGCCGACCGAGGGACCACATGTCACGCATGCGCAAAGCGAACAAAAATTCACTTTACACTACTGAATACACAAAAGGACATAAAAGGGATGACATGGGCGCGGAAAGCGATGATGCACCGACCCCATGCCCAGATGCAGATGCAACTTTATGTCGTTTTTTGGATAAAAAAAGATGAAAATAAAAATAAAAAACAAAATGAAACGATATATATATATATATATATATATTTTTATACAAAAAAAAAAAAATCTATAAAACTTTGCTCGGTTTGAAGGAAAAGGAAAAACAAGTTTGTGGAAACGGAAAAATCAATTGGGTTAATCGGTTGTAAAGAGAAAGATTGAATAATTAATGAGGTGTTTATTTAAATGGGGGCATTAAAAATGTAGGATGAGATTTTTTTCGTTTTTCTTTTTTTTTTTTCGTTTTTCTTTTTTTTTTTTTTTTTTTTTTTTTTTTTTTTTTTTTTTTTTTTTCTGGTTCGAGTGAATTGCAATTGGATTATGATGGATGATTTTTGTTTTTGATATTTGGTGCGTAAGCCAGGTTTTGTCGTGTAAAGATTAATTTGTATTGTGGTGATTAATCGCGCTGGAATTATTTATGGACGATGTGACTGACGAACGGAACAATGTTGTGCTTGTTTAATAAGTGCGGGTAAGGGAAGAAAGGTCAATAACAGACGTGGTTTGTGTTACCTAGGTGATAATTGCCCAGGTAACCAAGGAGACTGGTGTCTGGGGTTGGTGTTAAAGTGGTGTGGAATTTGCTGTCGTGCGATCCACTCAAGAGCTTTATTGCCAGATGAGGGGTCTCGGTGGAGGTGGTGGGCATTCGAGTAAAGACCTGGGTTTTTAAGTGTGGTTTCGTTTATTTTTATTTTGTTTTTTCGCTTTTTATTTGCGGTCTAACGAAAATTAGTTAAAATTTTTTTTTCTCATTGGTAATAAATGATTTTGTTGTGCCGAACGGTGAAAAATTCTTAGCGGTAAGTAACAAAAGGAGATTTAATTTCAGTGGCGCCATCTAGTGGAATTTTTTTTTTTTTTTTTTTAAATTGGAAACGACTTTTTTTTTTTTGTTGTTGTTGCGTTGATAGCGTTTGATGCGCGACGAGGTGTTAAATACGGGCTAGTGGGCAAATAATGTTGATGTAGGTATTTTGCTGGAGGTTGATGTTGTTTTTGGCATTGATCACTAGTGGTAATGTGTTGTTGGCGGAGCTGGCGCTCTCGAGGAGCATAATTCAAGCGGTCGGGGATGGAGATGAGGAATGGCGAGATTTGTACGCGCCGCTGAAGTATCTGTTTTGGTCGTGATCCAGGGGTCGGTTTTAATTATTCGTCTAAGTGTAGGCGAAGCGGGCGGCCTGCAGCGTCTCAGATAAACATCGCGACCATTTTGGCGCCATTAGGGCGGCATTAGACGGGTCATGGCGTGAGATGCGGGTGAATTATGGCGAGTGGGATGAGTCGTTGGTCCGTTGGCCGATGGAGGATTTGTGGTTTTCGGACGCTGGACACGAGAGGGGGGAGATTGGGTGGTCGGGACGGGGGATGCTGGAAGAGCGTCTATTCTAATGGATTTGCTTCCTCCCCATCTGGGTTTGAAGTGTCAGCTCGTTTCGGTGGCCGAGACTTAAATTTTCCCTCTTGTAAGTTGGAGTTAATTAAAAGTGTGATTGCTTTTGGCTTTAAGTGCACTTGAGTGTTTTAAAGCAAACGTGGTTGAGTTATTTAAATTTATACACGAACGACTGGACATGAAAAAAATTCTGGTTCGGTTGATGGCGTGAAAATTCACTTTACTGTTAATTTTATTAATTTCTAACAAAAGAAAACAAAAAAAGTGTTTTATCGAGTGCATTAATTAATATTAATTTTTTTTTTTCTTTTTTTTTTTTTTCTTTTTAGGTAAGTGAATATCGAGGATTTTTTTTTTTTTTTTTTTCTCTTCCGCTGTCTTAAGGGGTTAGAGAGGGGTGTTGGTGGCGAACGGTAAGAATTGTGAATATTTTAACTCGATTAGGGATGTTTTTTAAAATTTTTTTTTTACTGCCTTAATTATTATACCCGAATAAAAAAGTTGCAGGTTAAATTGGTGATTTCCAGGCTGTGGTTTTCTTGTTAGATTGTAATGGGAGAAAGAAAGAAAGAAAGAAAGAAAGAAAGAAAGACGCCATTTGGAATTTTTTTTTTTTTATTGTCGATTTTTTTTTTTTTTTTTTTTATAGTATTTTTATGGTAAAAATCAACGGAGCCGATTTTTAACGCGATTTTACGCGCAATCGGACCGTTGAAAATGTGAATAGTTGGAGCGGATTGATTCATCTCGACGAGGTGAATCGAAGCGTTATAAGTTTCTCAAGATCTTAGGAATGGATTTGAAGTCATTTTGCATAAAAATCGAACAAGTCGCGATGGTTTATTTTGTCTGATAAATGGGTCAAGTTTTTATTGTTTTCGCGGAGAAAAAATAATTTTTGCGATGAAGTTTTGTATCGGTTACGGTCGTACGGTTGTAAGAAGTGTTTTTAATATGCTGGTGAAAAGTTTCTTTTGTGCGGGGGAAAGATTTAGCCGACATGTTTTATAGAAATGGCAGACAGGAATGGTTGTTGGACGAATGCCAAAAGTTATTGGAGTTGTGTGCCGTCATTATGATTTAATTATGAGACAAGACCTTGGGATGAATTTTGACAAGGGAGTGTCAGAAGAGGCCAAAATTAGAAGTTGAGGGAGGCGTAAAAGGGGACGAAAAAAGGTGGAAATTTGTTTGATTTGTGCGAGCATTTCGTGACAAATGTGAGAGATAAAAAGGAAGGAGAATAAAAATGGGCATGTTATGAAGAATCGAGGTGAATGCGATGGGTTGGCTGGCTGGCTGGCTCTCTCTCTTTGAAGAAGCAGATTACACGTGCATTAGAGCTCACCTTGTTATAAGTCGCATTTTGTCGATTTGAAAGGGAGATACCAGGCTTGATCGATGATCGGGCTTGATGGATTTGTAAGGGCGGCTTTTTAATTGATCATTTCTTGCGTACGTCAAGAATAGTCGTTAATTTAATGTTGCAGTGTGGTTAGGCTGGTGAAGAATGGAGATGGGTTTTTTTTTTTTTTGTTTGTATTTTTTTTTTTTTTTTTTGTTTTTTTAATGGCGAGTTGGGATTGAAACGTCGTGTATTGCAATTTGTTTGGGCGCTGACGTTAATGAGCGCCAGTATAATAACGTGCAAGTGAGCAGCTTTAGTCCTAATAACATTGGCTCGTAGCTGATGTTTCTCTCGGTTGTGTGTGTACGAATGCAATCAAGTATGATTATGGTGCCTGCAGCAGTGCTTGTCCCTCGCTCAGCGCCCTCTTTTCAGATGCAAATGTACTGGCTGGCTCTGTGTAAGGCGGGTCGTAGGTCATGATTATAATGTTAACTCTCTTGACAGCCGGCCTCCAATTCGGACTGATAGCTCGCAACGAAATTTCAAGTTGATATCAACGCGTGATGGAGTGGAAAGCGGCTCGCTTCGCATAGTTTACTTGATGACCACCTTGCGCATAATTCATTGCGGCCCCGTTTCTAAGTCGCGTGAATAGTCTGTCGCATAATTTCAATTATCTACTGCAACTTGAATAGTAATAACTTTGAATTTAATAAATAGAAAGGCTTAGTTTTTAAAAAGTTAATTAGAAAACCGCTGTTGGTTTTGTGTGGTTGTTGGTTGTTTGAGTTTTGGGGTTTACGAGTACAGCGGAGTCTTTGTAATTTGTGTGTGGGGTTGGCGGGTGTCAGATTACTGCAGATTGTCGGATTACTGGATTTTGAATTTAAAAAATAGAACTACCAAGGACAAATCGTACTGTATACATAAGTTGTGTCGGATTACTAGACGTGTTGGACTTGCGCAGTGTCGGATTACAGAGATTTTACTGCAAATGACAATTAGAATTCCCACGTATCACTCTACGGACGAGTTACGGCTCACTTCTTTGAACTCAATTTTGGTGCATTGTGTAACTGATTTCGTGGAAACCATTTTGAATGTGGTTGTAAAAACTAAAACCAGGCATAAACCACTCCACGGACCAGTCCGTGATTGCGGTTTCTGTTTTTGTAGTTTTTGATGATGGTTTATGGCTGTTTTACGAAACACTAAAAACGACTAAAACAGAAAGTTTGAAAATGCACCAAATGATTGATAAATTCTAAATATTTTATATTAAAAAAAGGAGTTGTGGTGAGCTGTCAAATCCTGTTGCATTTAAATGGAGTTGAATTGAAATATTTTTTTTTTTGGCTTTGATCCAACCATTTCATTGCTGGCGTAAACAAGTCCCGTTTCCCGCGCTAATTCAATAGGCAGACAGTTCTTTACTCGCTTTTTGCCAAAGGAGTGTCTTTTAGTTTGAGTATGTGTAGCAGATGGTTGTAATTTACAATTCTCTTCTCATTCTTTGATGGCACATGATTTTTCCGAAAGATTTTCAATGTGAAGATGAAACTGAAAGAATAATTTGTTGGTTTGTTTTTACTTCGAGCGAAAGTTTTTATTGTTTTTGGCAAAGAAGTTAGTTTTTTTTTTTTGTTTTTTTTTAAGACGCGAGCTGATGACGGGTGTGTCCGCGAAATGGCATTGTTACCTTTCGATGCGATGCGTTCACGTGACGTGCAGGAAGTTTTTGCGTTGAAGTTTCAAGCAGGAAGTGAAACAGAAGTAGCTCATTTGACAATAAATGGATCAATTGAATGTAATGGAAATGAAAATGCGAGCTTTTAAATGCATGTTCTTGCACTTGGGATTCAATCGAGGAACAATTACAAGCAAAATGGGATTTTTTTTTTTTTTTTTTTTTTTTTTTTTTTTTTTTGCTTTTCGCTTGCAGAGATATTGTTGCGTCGGAGGTGCACATATGTTGTAATCACTGAGCCCTTTGTAAGCATGCAGAAAGGAAGATGGCCGTGTGCCAATAGTGTGACGCAGGAAACGAGTTGCATGAAAGGCAAAAGAGTTGCAACGGGATAGAATTTATTGGCAAGCGACGTTTTCAACCCATTGATCCCCATCTCGGCTCCTCGGTATTTGCTTTTGGTTTTCAATAAGACACGTCGTAAATTTGTTGGCCAAAAATGTGGAATGAGAGGACGAGGTAATTAATGGCATCTCAAGCGCACGTGCAGATGTAAAAGTTGGGCAAACAAAATGATGTGCGGTTTGGGCGTGCTGTTCAAGTTTGACGTTGTGTCTAACAGTTGGTGGATCAATTTGGTTTTTATTTTATACTTTTTTTAAAAAAAAAATTTAAAAAAAAAATTTGTTTATGAATTGGAGATTGGGTTTAGCGTTAATTGACGATGGGGAAGTAATTTTGAAATGTTTGGAATGACGTTTTGACGTGGATGGGTTTATTTTCGTGCTGGAAGTAAATTTAAAAAAAAAAAATAAAAATTCAATCAACTTTTCAATTGAGTTGATTTAACTCATTTTCTCTTTATTGGAACTTTTTTTTGGGTTTTTTTTTTTTTTTTTAGTTTTATTTAGTTTTTTTGGTTGTTGCGGGGTTCCTTTAGGGAAGGAGGAAATTGGGAAACGTGAAAATTTTATCGTGTTTACTCTGAGACGGATCAAGACGGTAAATTCTATTCTGCACGACATGGTTTGCATTTAAATTAAAACCTTTTAAGCAATTAGTCACCCATCTTCTTGTGGCTTGTCGCTTTCTCGCTGCTTTTGCATCTTTCCGGCGCCAAGCAGAGTCAAAGCGATTTCTAACAGTTTTCACTCAGAAAGGGAGAAATTCGACCCTCGATTAAAGTCATCTCTCCTTTTCGAGTCATCAGGTTTATAATTTATTTAAATTTCTTTCTTTCGTGCAAATGTTTTGTTGCCGAGTACGTAGGAATGTGCTTACCTTAGTTTTCTGCATTTCTATCTTACATTTTCACGTTTTAACAAGAATTTATGGTCGCAAATTAAATAATTTGAATCAATTAATTCGTGAGAACGGTTTGGCTCGTTTCGGGGCCGGTCTTGTCTAAGATGGGGCTAGGGTGCTATTACGAGGGCCCCTACTCCGTAGCGCTTTAACTAACAATTTATAAACAATCGACCGGCTTTCTCCGTAAGAGGGAGCTTTAAAAATATTTCTTTTATTATTTCGGGGGCCGCATGCGTAGTTCGGGGCCCGCTGCTCATTTCAGTAATTTAAAATGACATTGTGGTGACGGGGATGAAATTCGAAAGCCCAAGCAGTAAATGGTTTACCAACTGAAGGTTAATTAGTGTAAAATATTTGTTTGGAAGGTCGTGTCAATTTTTTGAATCAATCAAATGTGGAATTGGATCACGTTGGCTCGTAATCCCCCATGGAGTGGGGCGATCAGTTTGGTTGCATTAGTTTTATTCTTCTTGTCCTCCGAGACCTCTTTAAGGTGAGAATTAGTCTTTTAGGAGTTGGCCTTTAAAAATGAAGGGAATTTTATGTTAGCCCTTACGAGTTTGCGGCTTAGTGCTTTGTTACGCCGCAAATGTTTTGTAATTCCCCGCTCGGTGGCTCGACCGTTGATTTATTGCTCGGATCTTAATAATTACGAGATTGATGTCATTGTTGTACGTCATCTTTAATCCGAGGGATTTCGATGACAATTGGGTCGCTAGTATTTAGCGCTCAGTTAATTGGCTAAGGATTTGATGTTTGTACTAGCGGGTCTGCTGAGTGAGTGACAAATTACTGCGCGAAATTATTAACCCGTGGCTTCGTTTCTCTTTAATTTTATGAAGAAATACGGTTTTGTTTTCTCGTGCGTTTTTCGCGCTGCTGTTGGATAATAATCGGTTTATTTGTGATGGATAATGGGCGCCAGTCATAATTCAGTTAACTGCTGAGACCAATCATTGGGGGTCATGGAAACGATGCAGGTGGGAGTGTAAATTAAGTTGCACGTCGCCAGTAGCAATCGGAGCTGTATGCGATGACTTTAAAAGTGAAAACCACACGACTCGGTGTGCAGCCAACAGAAAAAATCGCAAATCGCAGTTTGTCACTAGATGTCGATGTTTGAATTAATTGTAATGTTATTTTTCTGGTACTGGATAAAAGGGAAATTTTTTGTTTTTTGTTTTGTTTGTGTATTTTGAAGCGAGTAAAGAGAGAGCAAAATTATGGTTGTTTTTGTAGCAAAGTGCATCGGTGACGTTTAGTGCGTCTTTTTTGGCCCGAATAAGGGAAGAGTGGACGTTGGGAGTAGTTATCGTAAAGAAAGGGAGAAAAAGAGAATCGAACGTCAGGTTGGCATCGTGTTTGTGTCGTGGGGTTTTTTTTTTTTTTTTTTTTTCTTTTCTTTTCTTTCTTAATTACTCTTTGAAGGGTCGTGCAAATATTTTTCTACATGGTTGTTTGATTTAACCTGTTTTTGATTGACATTTTCACTCAATTCGAATGGGGTTGCGAATGATATACATTTTTTTAAATTATGAAATGTTTGTATTGGAACTAATTAAGCTCGTCTTATTTTCTCTTCGTGTGTGAGAATTAATGATTTTTTTTTTTTTTTTTTTTTTTTTTTTTTTTTCCAATTATTTTTTTTTTTTTTTTTTTTGATTTTCGTGTGGTTTGCTCGAACCTCGCTCGGGTGAATTTCCTATTTAATGAATTCCAAGTCAATAAATGAAAGAGAAAATGGAATGAGGTGATAAGTGAAATGGGAGAAAAAGGAAAGAGGCAATTTTTTTTTTTTTCTTTTTTTTTTTTTTTTCTTTTTTTTTTTAATAAATACCACTGA
>JAQFXT010000411.1:0-39399 GCA_034683725.1 Strigamia crassipes
ATTAAGCGCGAAAACGAAATGATGAAGCTGACACATCAGGAATAAGCGCGAAAATGGAATTTCGCGCTTAACACAGTGGGAATAAGCGCGAAAAGCACGTTTTAGCGCTTATTCCATTCGCGCTTGGTCCTACGCCCCCTTTTTACATCATAACCGAAACGCTTTTCAAACGAAAACCAGTTCATGATAAAATTTTATGATTTTTTGATAAAAAATTTCTTTTTTGAAAATATTTTGGGGCCCCACTAATAACTTTTTCCCATGGTCCCGTAAAACCTCCATCCTGTGGACGGTGAGTCCTAACCCACGCCGCTGAAGACACACTTGCTGCGGCCGTCGGATCGCAACACCGTCGAAGACAAAAACCAATTTCCGCGCTATATATCCCTCAGGTCCTGTTTGACCGTCACGCAAGAACGATTCAAGTAATTTGCCCAACACAAAAGTAACAAAACAACACATTCCTTGAATTCCTGTAGGGAAATAGCGTGTCTTCTTTCTTGTTGTGGTTCCCTTTTTTCTATCTGGCAATTAAACTAATACAAATCTCATTATGCAGTCTCACTTGTTCCTAGTCCCTCGAATTTTCTCTCTCACGCCCTAAAACCCAAGTAATGACGCTATCCACTTCTTTTGTTCTTGCTGCCTCAACTCAACTGATTTTAAGAGCGATTTGTCTTCCTCTTCTTCTCTTTGCACCATCCACCACATTTAAAAGGTGAAAGTCTCTCGTCTCACTGCACTCACATTGAAAAGAAAACGTGCCTTTTGCAGTTCCTTTTCCTTTTTTCTCCCTTTTTTCTTCCTTACCCCATTTTTTTCTTTTTATTTCTTTCTCAGTTTAATTTTTTTTTTGCTCAACTAGGATCAAACGGTTTGTGTTGATGTCAAGCAACCCATTGGCAACATAAAGCTCGACGAAGAGCAATTATTTACGCAACAGACACGACACTTCCTGCCGCCATCCCTTTTCCTTCCTAACCCTAATTTTTTTCCATCACCTCCTTCGCTTTTTTTTTTTTATGATATTCTATTCATTCTAACTAAGAGAATTGTTGGCTTGTCGCCAATCACTCGTGTTCCCCCCAGCTGTAAACCTTGACCGTTGCTCATTTGAATAAAAATGAAGTCTGCTAATGTTCCCCAGACTCGCGCCAGGCTTTCGAGAAGGGGAAAAAGAAACAGCATTTTGTGATTTGCACCATATTCTCTCTCCTCCTTTCATCCGCATTGGTGATGCTGCCATCTGTCTCGCCTCGTTACCATCGAAACAATTCTTTTGAGGAGGCAGTGCACTTTTTGGCACTTGCCTCCGCTCTGTCTTTGCTCGTGCTTCTGCGTCTGCTTCTGCTCTGTATACCATAGCTTTGCGTCGAAACCTTGTGAAGCGAAGCTCGCTTTCGCTCGCAAGCAACGAAGCTCGCTTTCGCTCGCAAGCAACGAAGCTTACGGAGACAAATTTTTACACATTTTACCTCCGCCATGCGCGCACAAAAGTCGGCATTTTTGACGCCCCGTCGCGGGGCATCGATTCAGAAATCAATCACCTTATGCCGTGAAAAGGGGAGCTGGATGGGCACTAGAGATTTCCAAATTGGCCAAACCACTTCAGAGCTTAGGAGTAATGTAAGAGGGCGTTGACAAAAGACACCCACGGGTGAATGTCGAGGTTCCCGAGCTGCATCCAGAACACATTTCTACGCCGCGCACAGTGAAAGCGACCTCAATGAGCGTCATCGATCGAGGTATCTGACAGAAGCTAGTCTCCCACAGTCACCGCCGCCGTTGTCGCCAGAGAGATTGATCGGCGTCCGCAATACCGGTCTTATACTATTGTATTACATGTCAACGTGTCGTCGCAAAAAATCTAATCAATGATACGCATCTTTTTGCGCATGTGGAAACGCGATTTTCTGCATTTTAAGACGTCTCGAGGCTTATCCTGTGAATATCGTGTTTCTATTCGCATTTCTTTTTGACACGCTTCTGATCCTGACACATTACATTTGAAATCGAATTTGAATCTGTATGAAAACAGCAATTTTTTTTCTTTTCTTTTGACTTATTCCCTCCTCTTTTCTCTTTATTTTTATTCCTTTTCCCCCCTACCCCGCCCCTTCTCACGTTATCTTGGGCCTTATTACAGGCTGGGAATTTTTGGCAGGAAATTTCATCACGTTCTTTGCACGAATTTTCATCAGCATCAAATATGGCCATTTCGGATTCAATGAACCTTTGAGGTAGAATTACCACTGATTATCATCATCACCATCGCACAGGTAGATCGACCCATTCTGGGATGGAGGAGAGGAACGGAATTTTCTGCCTTGTTTTGGATTCAATGGGTTTATTCACGATTGCAATTAGTGTAAAAAGCTCGTTTTAATGCACACGTGTTATTAGATTTAGGATATTGCATGCATGAATCAATTTTTCTTTTAAATTTCAAATTGCTCGAAACAATCTCCTTTCATTGTTGCGCCAATGAAACGTCAAAGTTAATCCAGATGTATGAATTTTACTAGAATTAGCAGTGGCGGATCCAGAAAACGTACAAGGGAGTGGCCATTTTGTTTTATTTTTGCGTTTGCAAAATTTTTTTTTCTTAAAATGCAAAATGCATGAATGTATTTCACCAAAAGATAAAGGTTTACTGCCTATAAATAAACGTTTTTGGGTTAAAAGTAAATTTTTGGTCTTAAAAATGAATTTTTTGGTTTAAAATTATTTTTTTATTTGCTCAGGGGGTTCGCAATGGTTCCATGACTACTCCCCCGGATCCGCCAGTGGGAATTAGAGAATTAGAGAATTAGAGATTTTGTGCTGCAATCTTTAGTTATTTAGCAGTTTTTCAAGTTTGTTTTATTTACATTAATTTAGGTTGTATGTCTGTGCAGACATTTGGGTGGCAAGTGCCATTCCGATTTTCCCAGCGGGCTACCACCTATTTATTATTTATTCAATATTGGTTTTTCTTAGTAATAAGAATGTGTACAAACACAGGTTTCACGGGTTAAGTGCAGCATGAAGTACAAATCAACTTATACATAATATTAAATAAATTATTGTTTTCCCATGGGTTGGCGGTCCAGTGGTTTTCTGCAATCGATGTTTTGCTCATGGTCAATGGTAATGTTTTTAAATTGGTCAGATATTCAACTATTGTGTCGTAAACTTGCTTACCGTACCACTCCGAATAAACGCTGGGGCCAATTAAGCGCCGGGGCTCGTTTAAACGCCCGGGGTTCGTTTAAACGCCCGGGGTTCAGAGGGATTTTGGGTAATAAACGCCTGGTCCAAATAAGTGCGGGGTTTGTAAGGGCGCCGGGTAACCGTACAAGTTAGGTACACCTTACATTGCCTACGCGTAATGCGAACCTGCCAAACTTCAATTAAATTTGATCGAATTTTGGTAAATTTCAATCAAATTTAATCGAATCTTGATTGAAATTGGCCAAAGTTCGACCAAATTTGATTGAAATTAGTCAAAATTTGGTTGAATTTTGGTAAATTTTAATCAAATTTAATCGAATCTTGATTGAAATTGACCAAAGTTTGACCAAATTTGATTGAAATTAGTTAAAATTTGATTGAAATTTGGCAAGATTCGATTAAATTTGTTTTGAAATTTACTAAAATTTGATCAAATTCGATTGAAATTGACCAAAGTTCTACCAAATTTGATTAAACTTTGTTGATATTTACCAAAATTCGATCATATTTGATTGAAATTGACAAAAGTTCGCGCCTGGGGGGTCAGCTCTAAAAAAAAAATTAATGCCCGCGTTTATTCGGAGTGGTACAGTAAATTGTTTGTTAAACGAAAACCCGTTCGTGTTCGATGTGAGGTGAAATAAGACGAGAACAAATAAGAAAATTGCCAATTTTTTAGGCGTAACAGATTTTGTTTACAACAATTCGACGCAATGTGGCGCTTAAACAGCTTTTTAAATGTCGTCATTGCGTATTATCTCGTTTAGATCTCGTTTAGATCTCGCTTGCTTTCTGACTCTTGTTGAAATTATAACTTTTGTTGCAGAATTTTAATTAATTGGTTAATGAAGTGGCAAATGATTATGAATGACGTCTGCCAATTGGACTAATTTCGGTTTGACAAAAATTGTTTTTCTGTATTGAAGATGCATGAAGATTTCTCATTACCCACTACCAATTGTTTTTTCTTTTTTTTTCTATGTAGTAATTTGAAAAATCTTAAAAGCTAAACAAATCAAAACAAATTAAGATTTTCCTCCCTCACCACCACCACTTTTAATTATTTAATTAAGGCAAGCAAGGATTTATGCCTTTTTACACTGGAATTTTTTCACTTTCTTTTATTCAGATAGTTTTTCTCATTTCATTTATTATGATTATGACAGGTAATTCCAACTGTGCGTTAAATCACTTCAAACCAAAAAAATCTTAATTTCTCATTTAAATACGGATAAAAAATAGAAAAGAAATCATACTCAAAAATGACAAAGATGAAGCAATTTCCATTTAAGAACACTTTAAAATGACAACATATAAACATTTAATGCACATTATTTATTTATTCGTTTATTTATTTATTTATTTATTTATTTATCTTTTTACAGTCTGCTTTCAGTATCTTGATGGCAAATCCAAAGAAATTCTATTTTTTTGCACACGAGTGAAGAATGTTGTTATCTGTCAAAAATTTTTAAAAATCATGTATTTGTTATGTTTATGTTTGCGCAGAGATGGATTTTTCAGTTTGATTTTGGCATTTGTGGTTGTTTTGCATCTGTTATTTCAGTATTGTTTGTTGTGGAATAATATGTAAGGTACAGAACAAACATGTTCGGGTTTAAAATCTCAGTTTAACTTGTCTTTGAGTTTGAAAGTAGTGTGCTATTAAACTTAGACCTAGTAAATAAACTCTCAATCCAGCTGACCAGATCAAACGAACTCCAATTTTACATTCGAAATTAGGAGTGCCAAAGGTGCAGTTTGAGACTTCGTTAGGGCTAAAAGATCAACAAATGTAATCGTTTAAACAAGTAGTTTTTATAGTTCAAAGAATTCCGGCTAAATTAATATTAATGTTATTTACAACGTAACGTTTTATGCTTTCATTCAAATTTAAAACAACTTTAAAAAATTATTTATTTACTCATCACACTGTTACATTTAGCAACATTAACTAATGTAAAACGCACCAGAGCTATCTTTTGCTTTGAGCATTTCACACAACACAACATGATCGTAAACTAAATATTTAGTATCGCAGTGAAGCATCATGTTCACAATGGCGCCATGCTGTTGCTAAAACACACTTCAGTTGTGACGTAGCACTCTCATACATTCTCAATCTGATCTCGCTTTTATCTCCCGTTTCTTTTAGTAATTAGATTTAAACTTTCGTTTCACTTTTCGTGAAATTGTTTTAGGGTTTTAAACCATCAACAAAAATCCTTTAAATTTTTTTTTGAAATTACTGCAATAATGACATAAAATATTTCCCAAAAAGAGAAAAATCCAATTACTTTTTCCATTGCAGTCAAATAGAAATTATTAATTGATAGGATACGTGGAGATGGAGAGTTTCATATTTTATTGGCCAATAAAATATATGTTTTCTTATTTTTTTCTTCTTCTTCTTTATTTCGACCTCATAACTCGGAAAGAAACACTCGTTCAAACATTTGAAGAAAAAATGATTCAAAAAAATGAGTATTTGTGCTCTCGACGAGAACCTCGACCATCATGTTTGCCTCAAGCGATAAGTGGACACAAAAAAGTCAGGAAAAAAAATAAAGAAAAAGAAATAGGAGTGTGTTTTGCTTTTGAAAGCAAAGTGCATCGTCCTACACAGTCCATAATGCTATTCAAACAAAGTTTCAATACAAACAGATAAAAACATCACTGTGCCAGATCCCTGAGCCTCGGATTTGCGCCCAGATTCGTAGAGGGAAAAGAAAGACCCGAGATAGCAAAAGCCAAACTCAGCTTCAAGCCTCTACAGATAGCCTGCGCAGGAAGTAGTTGACCGATAAAACGGCGCACGACGGAAGCGGAGAATTCACAGAAAAGAGTAAAGAGTAGAAAGAACCTTATACAGCTCGGATCAAGAAGAAATAAACTTCTAGCTATTGTTTCAGGCGCCGAGATTAAGGATTCAATTTCCAGTATTCTCTTATTTCCGTGCTGTGTTGTGCTGTTGTTTAATGGAAAATTAGCGAGGAATTAAAATCAAGAAATTATTTTGATTGGCGTTTAATTGCGATTGCAATTTTCTTGTTGGTAGGTTAGAATAAAAGGAGGTTTGCTCGGAGTTTAGATTTTCGTATAATTTCGATTTAAATCTGCTTTCATTCGAAATTCGATCGTTTTATTGGCAAATCCCCCGTCAAAACTTGGGTGATTGTTCTGATTGCTTTGTCGAGTGAATGAGATTTGGGTTTAAGGACTATAGAATGGGATATTTTTGTTTAATCAATCACGTCGAGTGATGTGAGGAAGTTTAAATTAGAGTGAAAAATTGCGATCCAATGTGAATACATCTTTTGATTGAACCTGTAAATATTCGATTTTTGTGAAAATGATTAAAAAGATCGCTTGTTTTGTGGGAAATGGCAAAAATAAAGATAAAACTGCATTATTCTTGCACTACTTAGTTTTATTAGTGGCCTCAACCTTTATCGTTCATGTCGAATTGAATTGGAGGAAAATAGTGAGAAACAAAATTAAATTTTTAAATTAAAAATCTTGTGAATTTATATTAGTGGAACACAAATATGGAATTTAAATTCATGTCTGTGACCTTTTAAGAGGCTCATAAAACAAGTTGACATACCCTGTTGACGTTTGACATAGGTATCTCAAACTGCATCTTTAACTTTATACGCCAGCAATCTGAAATATTGTATGTATACTGCACACCGAGTTTACTTTTATTACACAACTGCTACATTAGTTTTAGCGCTTTTACACCCATATCCGCAGTGTGCACCTACAGTAAATTCTGATACGCGTATAGTCAACAACACCATTTGGTCAATTTCAATTGAAAGTAATGGTAACTCGCGACCCCACTATTCACAAAAAGTAGTAAAATGATCACCAGGCGTAAACTCTACCCGCGATTGTATCGCATCATATAATCCCCCTAGTTTCAATAGCTTTCAATAATCCTGTCCAGTATTCATAAAAATATTTTTAAATAAAAGTGTTAAAAATACAGACATTCTTGTTTTCAAACCCCACTCTTTTGATCTTGTTGGTGGACATGTGGAAAGTGTCTACAGGCTATTCTTTTGTCCACTGCTATGTAGCAATAGTGAATAATAAAACTCATTGTGTGTGAAGGAATAAGAGTCAGATGTGTCCTTTTTTCTTCTCCAAATAACAACAAAGTGCATGATTTTTCCTTAAAAGAAAAATCTATTTACACAAAAGGGACAATTGACTCATGTTTTTTCTTTCAGCTTTGCGCATGTCTTGCCGAATTGCAGCCAACCTATAGTTAAGGCAAGTTCACATGCACGCGTTGAAGCATTTGTTACGCACAAAAGCAGCTTTGTTTTGATGCTTTGCATGTGAACTACACTGCATCGCCGGACCGTGTTCATCTCTTCGACACCACATCTTCGACATTCATCTTTTCTACAGTCACCTCTTTGACAGTTTGTCGAAGAGACATACTGTCGAAGAGATAACCACTTTTTATGATTTGCCAAAAACATGGCTTGTCGAAGAGATGAACAAACAAACATCGCACCGCCCATGCACTTTGCTCAACGCGCGTTGTGATTTCGTGCGCTGAGCGCACGAAGAACGAGTTGATTTTTTTCAACTTCAACACATTGTTGACATACGTTTTTGAAAATGGCAGCGCCAAAAAACAGCAAGACGACTGGAACATTTGAAAAGACCCTGATCAATGCAGTGTTTTGAGATCATTTTTGTACGATAAAAATTATCCTAATCACAGCAGGAGGAAAGGATGTCACTAAAGCATGGCTAGAATTAGCCAACGAAACAGGAAAAAATGGTAACTAATCTTCAGCATTTTTCACTGTTTTTTTTTAAAAAATAAATAAATAAATTTGTATTTTTAAATTCAAATGCCTGCCAAAGCATTGAAAAAACTCCAGGTCGAATGACGACGTATTGCTGATCGAATGTACGGTTCCAAGTGTTCTGCATAAAATTTTTGAGTTTAATAAAACGTTGAATAAAATGGTCCAAACTTGCATTTTCACGTCAAAAAATTTTTTTATGGCACAAAAGAAATTTTTTGTCCAAAAATGAACGTTTTGGACAAAAAAATGCTTTTTTTAAGCAAAAAAAATCTTTTTGGGAAAAAAAAGCCCGTTTTGGCACAAAAAACCTGTTTTGGCACCAAAAAATAACCTCTTGTGCCAAAAAAAAAAATTTTGGGAAAAAAATATAAATAAATAAAAAAATAAATACGGCCCTAATAATTATATATTTTTAGTTGAAGCATGCAGAACACGGTGGAAAAATTCAATGAGGAAGAACAGGATGACATGCGATTCGACATAATGTAGCTGATTTGTGCCAAAAAAGGAAAAACAAACAACTGTAGCTTCAACGGAATACATTTTATTTTTTTATGTTCCGCTTATATAAACTAATTTTTTTTTTTAGTAATCAGTAATTCTTTGCCGTCTAACAGCACCAACACCATTAAAATATGTTGTATAATTTTCACTACAATTTGAGCAGCTCTGTTAAAAACGGACTTACCCAACACCTGTCTGTCCTGGATATTGATTCCATTAAAGACAACATTAAGCACAACGACATTTGCCTACGTTTTGACCTTTTGTGCAGTATCAATAGAGCTGCAGGTGTATTTTGTGCCATTTTATTTGTTTGTTTGAAGGTTGTCATGTGAATAACCATGCGTTGTGCTTTGCTGCATTGACAATGCACAATGGCACTGGATTGTGCGTTGTGCTTCACGCTTGTGCTTTGAAGCCGAAGCAACAACGCGTGCGTGTGAACTTAGCTTTAATGATGTCATGTGTACGCTCTTTTTTTGGGGGAGAAATATCTGGCTCCCTGGAGAAGTTGTTTCTATTCGTTTTGGTCAGCTCTCAAGCTGCTTATTTCCGATTTGATAAAATTTGTCAACACTTAATGTAAATTTAACGTTCAAGTGGTTACTGATAATTTCAAAGAGAAATGGAGAAACCGTTTCCGGTTATTTGCTTTGTGCAAAGGTAACATTTCATTTAAGTCTACTTCATTAATAGTTTATAAAGTTTGCGCAAAGCCAAAGACTGCCCTGACTTCCAAACTAAACCACATATAAGTGCAGTAAGTCTTTGATAGTTGTAATCTGCTGTAAGCACCTGAAGCAGGAAAAGGAAGTTTCTTACAACTGATCGCCTTGTTGAGTTTTATTCTCAACTTTTATGAAGGTAAAAACTTCTTAATAATACTTAATTGAAAACATAAATTACGTCATATCCGTCTGCCAAAAGACATTTGCTTTTTAAAGAGGGGGGGGAAAAAAAATCTGATCATCTAAAAAAAAAAAAAAGAAAGATGGAGGCAGATCCAAATGTTAAATCATCATTTGATTGAATTCCAGATAAGTTGTTTACATTGAGTCAACTACAGAGTACAGAGCCAGCATTCGAATTCCTTTCTCTGTTTAAAATTCCCTTTTCCTCTCGAATGGAGTGATAAAGGTCATGTAGGATTCTGGACTGAACTCAAGCCGGAATGAAACATTTGTCGCGACACATGCCAGGGATTATATTTCAAGCCACAATTAGAAGGACGGCACGTGTGTATGCGGAGACGGTTCATGGTTACCTCCTCTTCGAGTCTATTCTTCTCTTCTCCTATATTAATTTGCGGCCTTTGGACGCTGTACTCGTCCAGCCCCCAAGTGCTCATTAAACATGACTGACCCGCGGTCAGCATGCGAATTATTTGCTAACGAAAGCAGGTGCAGGTTCCGCGCACAAATCCCAACTCATTTGTCCAGTCTAAACACGACGAAGATTGCAATTAACAGTGGAGAAAGGGAAAAATAATCGAAGTAAATTGTAAATGATCATTTTTCTCTGCGACCTTGTTAAACAAATGAAGCCATTAACAGCAGCAGTGTCAACACTGGTAGATGTCCCGGATTAATAGATATTGGTTTCTAGTGTTAAGTCGGTAAATCATGGGATGCCAAAACGGTGACCGCACATAAATAGCAATTAACTATGTATCATTATTTTTAATACAATTTAGCGTCATTAAAGATCAAGCATTAATAAACAAAAGATAGTTTGCTTATTGAGTTTTTAATAATTTTTTTAGACCCGCCAATCATCGCAATGCAAGGATTTAATTACGAGGGGGTAACTTTGTTTTGTTGGGTTTTTTTTTACGAGTGGAACTAATCAAAAACAATATGGAACACGATGACATGAATTGACAAGTTCTTTTTTTTTAAAATGCAATCCATGGCGCTCTCTCGAGCTGTGTAAATCTATCACCCCGATGTGACAAAAGAGTGAAATAAATCGTTTTGGTAAAAGGAAATCCTGGTGGACTTTGAAGAAAAGTAAGAGGCAACAGCGAATGGAAGTTTGGAAATAACATACCGTCTTTCAAATTTAAAAAAAAAAAAGGATGTGTGGTTAAGACCACATGAGAAGTGACAATTTCTGACCTAGTTCTGGGAGTTTTGTTTTATTTTAAAGTAAACTTTTATTTTATTTTATTTACTGTATTTTATTTTGGCCGATGCTATTTCTACACGAAATCGTGTAGAAATAGCACGTGGAGCTATTTCTACACAAAATTGTGTAGAAATAACCACTCCGTTTTATTTTTTTAATTTTATTTTTGCGCAAACTACAATTTCCGTAATATTTTTCGTAACACTTCCGTTTTGAATTTACTTCCAATGGGCATAAAGAAGTTTCACTTCAAAAATAAATAGAAAGACTGAAAATAATTTTAATTTATTGCCATCTAGTCAGAAAATTCAAAATAAAAACTGGAGCTTGTCAATTAGCATTTGCGAGAGAAGAAACTCAGTTTAATATGTATGAATTTTTGATTGGCTTTCCAAACCCAGGATTTATTCATCCGAATTGATGGCATTCTAAAATTCACTGTTAGAAAAAATATACTAATTGTTTTAATTTAATTTTCAAACGGCATCGAAAAACAAACCAAGCTATTAGCCAGTAGGCATTGCGGTGGTGTGAACAGATAATGCAGCCAATAACAGTGGTGAATATGCATTTGGATGGTAAATTCCATCTCCATCTTTGCAGTTAATAGTGAAATTGGCAATTTAAATTCTAAAATTTTCCAAGCTATGGAAGGAAGTTCACACCAGACCAATCTACAAGGGTAAAGGTGATAAATGTGATGCCAAGTCTTTCTGGCCTATCTCAAACCTAAGTACTATAGCTTGAAAATTGTAGAGGGCATATTAAAGAACAACTATCAAAGAACTTATCTAAAATTTGTAATCGCCTTCAGAAATTGTAACATTCCAGGTTTCTTGTATTCTACTATGCTCTACTTTGAAAAGCTTAAGACAAACTCAGCAACTCGTTGTACAAATGCCTTGAAAACATGTTAATGTAGTAATGCAAAGCAAATAGTTGTTTAAATCTGATCCTTTATGAAATTTTTGTAAGGTGCTGATTTTTTCATAATAATTTATACCGTGTATTTTTTGCCAGCTGTTGGAAGACAAATTATTGTATTTCTAGTAAAGATTGCTGCTATCTTTCACGCTGAATTTGCAGGTGGGAAAAATAAAGGAAATTCTTATTAAAGTCATTTAAATCAAGTCTAAAAATCAGTCTAAAAGTAAAATTTTACATGGTAATAATTTTTTTTAAAAGATAAACGAGTTTAAATGACTTTATGAATGCGCCTTAGTAGTTTCTTGACCTGGGCTGCCACCAAAATTCAGGGGTTCTCGAGTTAGAAACAAAAAACTGGAAGTGGTTAATTAGCGCAGCGTTAACTTTTTTCTAATATAAAGAGATTTAATTTAGACCTGGTTGCAGGCACAGCAGTGCGTGGCAGGGACAAGTGGGAGGGTCAAACCATTTTCTGTGCGATAGTGCGATCCCAGGTAACACGAATGACCGAATTAACATCGCATCTGATTAGAAAGTCTACGTTAATTCTATGTAGACTGAAAATCCTACGTTATATCTATGTCGAAAATAGACAGCAAAATAAATTAAACATTGCAGTTACATTAATTGTATTAAACATCGCAGTTAAGTAGAAAATCCTCTTAAACATTGCAATTACGTAGAAAAATTCTGTGTTTAATTTATATTGACTTTCTACATAACAGCTGTATTGTATTTACGTAAGTAATAATGCTCTATGCATTTATGGATTTTATTTATACAGGCCTCACATTTGTGACTGGGCCCCAAACTCACCTCTTAAAAGCCTTGGTAAGTTTCGGTTACTAATTATAATTCTAAAATGGATTATTGGACATAAACCAGTCGAGAGTGATCACCTTAATCCGGGTCAGCTGTCATCTTGATTCGCTAGGATCTCATCAGCTAGATGGGATCCATTGTTCCATCTGATGTGAACAAGGTCTCGGAAATGCGCAGTAATTTGAATGAAAAACCAAAATTATTAGAGTATCGCTAAACTTTATCAAAAATGGCTTCAGTACACCGTGAAAATTGTTATTACCAATCGAAAATCTACAATTAATCTTATATTAAATCTGACTACTTGTTCTAATAGTAATGGCCAATCTTTGGCGGCATGAATACGCAAACAGCGGCTGCTACTCTTAATCGTTTCTGCATCAGATATTGTCATAAAGGTTTGGTTTCAACTTTTACAGATAAACATCCCTTTTCCGGAAAGTGGAAAATTCAGCAGAACACAAAAAGATTCTTAATATCCTGTATGATGCTGTCAATACGGCATCCAGCTGGTTGGAATCCATTGAAATGCAAGTAAACAAGCTCAAGACAGATTTGTTTCGGCAAAATGCTTTTCAGGGCAGCGTCTCACAACCTTCACTCAGACTTACACCTAAATCTGGATGTTTGCCCCACATTTCAAATCTTGGCAATATGCATTGACTGGGAATTTATGTTCAACTTTGCACCAACTAAAATTTACTCTATTTTGGTGACCTCAAGTCTGTTCGTTCCTTGAATAACACTATAAATTACTAATCTCGAGGAATTATTCTACGCAGAGGGTGTTCACTGAAACTGTGAGCGTTTTCAAAACGTTACAACACAAGAACAAAAATGTATATGTACAGTTGGTCACCAGCATGCGATACATTGAACCTTTTGTTACACACTGGTTATAAACTCATAATTTAAACGGCGACCACTCCTATTAGCTCTGATGTCGAAACAATGGTTAAAATCCTTTCCAACATGAAGTTTAGCCACAGAGTCGTAAAAATGCGTCTAAATGGCGAGGAACTAATAAGAGATTGAATTGTCAAGGAAAACGCCGTACTGACAACGAAAATGGCATTGTACTTAATTTTAATTACAAAATGCGTGCTTCCACAAGCCTACCAAAGATAACAATCGAATAACTTGCAAACCATGCAGATCTTTCAGGAATAGAAAGAAAACTGTTGTTATTTTATATAGGTCTTTCATTTCCTGCTGTTATAAATTTATAATTCTTGAGATTGAAATGTACCGCAAGGAGCTGACTTAGTTTTTTTTTCCATTTTTTTTCTTCAATAATGATGTAGTGCACTTCTTCGTCATCTCCAAGTCAAACATTCAATTATTAAAGGAATTTAAAACAGAATTTAAATTACTGGCGATGAGATTTGTCGTAAATATCGGCTTTTTGGTAAAAAATTAACTTTCCTTATGGAAATATATTTCAACGGTAAAATGATAGAATTTACTAAAGTTTTCAAAAGTCCAGACATAGAAAACCAAAGATTAGAAGTTTGGGATTACGTTTTTTATATGTACAACTTATAAGTTAATTAAACGTAATCATCAAATCTCTATTAAATGAGTAAATTCAACTGAATAAGTTAACTGACGATGACCACAAGGGTCGAGACTTTTTTTTGTTAATTTGTTTGCCTGTATTTATCATGTCTTGTCCGTAATTTGTCTTATGCAATTAATTTTGGATTTTGCTTCTAAATTATTGAAGCAAAACAAACCCAAATGTATGACATGAAAACAACTACAAATCTGTCACAATTCTTTAATGGGATTCTTTAATTGAGGATGTTGTTTACACGTGCGGTTTAAAAAAAAAACCAAATATTTATCAAATTAACAATTTATCGAAAACAAGAAATTATCGCATTGTTGTTTTCTTCAATTATAGAATGAATTACTCCGCCGTTTAAAAGAAAAATTAAATATTTATGCGCAGTTATCTCCCAATGTCAAATCATTGTCATCTTTTCTCTCAAGTTTTCCCACATGCCCATATTCTCATGGATCTTTTGGTGGTTAATTCATAAGCCTTTTCAAAATCCAGAATGGATATAAATAATTCAATCGGCAGAAATTGATTCATGAATTAATTAACCATTTCAACTCAGAAAAGTCAAACGCTCGTCCCTAATGAATTTAATCAATTCGATCAATCATTTATTAAGCTTACGATTGTTATTACTAACACGAAAAAAAATAATAAAAAATCCAATTTTAAATAAACAAAAATAAATAACTAACGAATCAATTAATTTTACACGTCAAGCAAGGAATTACGGGTATCTTTGGTCGATGGGATTATGTTAATCCCGCATTCGTTCACTTGATCCTTTTTTTCTTTTCATTCATTCCGGACAAAAGCGATCTGCCAAAAAATGAAACGAAAACTCGTATCGATCGTCATAGCAATCATTTTTTTTAAGATTCAAGCAGATCATGGCCAGTCCTTTGAACCTGAGACTTGTTTTTGATCAGGCTTTGTGTGGTATACCCCATGAAACAAATATAGAAAAAAGAAAAAGAAAAATGTCGAATTTTTCAACGGCAAACTCATCGATTTAAGGATTCCAGAGGCAGGAAATTAAAACCCAACATGGGGTTAGCTTTTTCTATTAAAACTTAGCCCTCCGTCTAATTGCCAAATTAAGTTCCGTAAAAAGAAAATACATTTCATTACCTGAGTTGCGTAAAAGAAGTTGGTTGGAAAAAAAGATGATGAACCAAATTGCAACTTCCATCCTGATGCTGCGCTGATTTCAATGAGTTATGATACGACCGGGCCTCTTCAACTATGCGATACCGTGGTCACAGTATCAGAACTAGTTTCACATATCGTACCATCGGGCGCGGTTGAGTGAGTCCGAATATTTGAACAAATGTCAGTAAGAACGAATCCGTGTGAACGCGAGAGCGAGTGAGAAGAGCTGATGCGTACTCCGTGCACTCACATCCGAAAATGAACATGCACGTTCTTGGCGGCGGGAACGTCACAACACCACGTGATTCGCCTCCTTACGGCGATTACATGCATTTTACATTGTCTAAACTCAAGGTCTAAACAATAAAGTGCATATTTCGAAGGACATCTACCGCCGAGTCTTCTGACAGAAGTTATTACAACACAGATTACAATTAAATTAACTTAATTAAGGGTATCGAGAGAAATTATTGTGAGAAATTAATAAAAATGTAATTTTATTGTTTGTAGATTTGTCTAATTGATTTCGATTTTTTTTCTTCTTTTATCTTTTGGTTTTGCGCGTTGACATAAGCGTATCATAAGTCAGTATACAGATGGCGGCAGAAATCGATTGCATTGTCTCCCAGGTTGGCATTTAACGTTGTATGTGATGTTTCAGTGAAGTCATATTTTTTAAGACCAGTGTATGAAAATGATGTGGAAAAGTGTCGTGTTGTGCAATGAAGTTGAGTTCATGTCGTTGCAGAAGGCGGTTGAATATTGAATTACGCACACTCTTAATTCTTAATTCATTTCTTGTATATTGAAATTCTCACTGAAGACGCATTTTGCCTCTCTTGTGTTCAAATTTTTTAATACAAAGGAATTTAAAAACGAGAAGAAACTCATTAAACATTCAAGAGAATTATGCAAACGAGCTTTTGGTATGTATGAGGTGTTTTCTAGATACAGGCCTGTTTTTCAAGCAGCTAAGTACACATAATCCGGCAAACAGAATATTTAATCTGCCTCCACTTCCATTAACGTTTTCATTTTATACGACTCAAATTATTTCGGACAATTACCTCCACTCACCTCCTCCACAATTTAAAACAAAAAGTATTATTTTTGAGGTACAGTAAAACCTCGTTATAACGAATTTTGCAAGGAACCCTAAAACTTGTTCGGTATAAGTTATAATGAACGAGTCACACATTGCGATGTTGAACGATTTTTTTTTCCAATTTAAATCAATACTGATTTAATTATTGAGAATTAATACCAATGTTACTTTAAAAGAGGGTTTGTTAGCAAGTTAAAATTACATCGTACAATTAACGTTAGATGCCACGTTATTTGTTAAGTTTCTAAGCAATGATTGTTATTGTTGTTATGATATTCGCCATTGTTATGATATTCAACTACTTGTTTACTATTAACAAGGAACGTTCTTTTACAGCGGAACACTTAGAAATGGCATTAATTTGTTATTGTAACTCGTGATTTCTTTTGAATAAATTTGTTTTCATTTTATTTTATTTTTGTTTGTTTTTTACATTTTTATTGCATAAAATGGAATTTTTGGTGCATATTATATTCGCACGAAACAATTTTTTTTTACATAAATATCCGGGTTCTAGTTATAACGAATAATTCGTTGTATCGAAACATATCTTAACTTGGTGTTCTATGGCCAGCCAACCAAGTCATTGTTAAAAATTTGTTATAACAAAAATTCGTTATATTGTGGTTCGTTATAACGAGGTTGGACTGTATTCTACTTTTTTTACTCTTTGCTTTAAAACTCTTCTATGTTTTTTATTTTCTTCTTATTCTTTTAGTGTCATCTTCGTGTTTTTATTATACACATTGTCGTGTGTGCATCTTGCGCTGCATTCATATAATGCCTCAAATGGACCATCCAAATGCATTCTGGCTTTCGACCGCTGTAACGTAAATGTCACCACGCTCACCACACAGGCCTGGAACACTGACCCATATCTTGATCCATCATCTTTCTATCAGCACGGGGATGAGATACTTCTACATCTTCAACAGCCGTTGATTTACGATCAGAAAACCAATCAGAATGTAAGAACGATTTATTTTTTTTTCTTTTTTTTTCTTTCTTCTTTTTCAACCTTTCGTCACTTTTTTTTTCCTTTTCTGTTTTAATAAAATGGAAACTGAATGAAAAATCGAAGACGCTAAAAACTGCAAGTCTCAAAATGTTAGGGCATGTGGCATCAAAAATAGCGGCAGGTTTCAAGACATAAACACCAGCTGCAGAGCACATTGCATTTCCATCGCTAATTTTTTTCTTAGTTTAGTTTTAATGTTTTCCTAGACGGATGTGGGAAAATAATCTCAGGTTTATAGCCAACTTAACAACTGCAGGAATCGGCTTAGAGCCCATTGCCCTAATAACTTCATACCTATTACTGACTGTCATTTTACCATCACAAACAATCCAAGGATCCAAGCTAGGATCGTCTCTGTATCTTTCTTTTTTTATCACTTCTTAGAAATTGACTTTAGACATAACATCAGGGGCTGATTTAGGCCTAGGCGCAATAGGCGTACGTCTAGGGTCTCCAATTCTTTTAGAAGCCAACCAAATTCAAACAATAAAAAATTAAACAAAAATTTTTTTTGTAATTTTTTATATTAGGGACCTGATAATTGCTGCGAGAAGGGCCCTCAAACAGTAAAAACGCGTCTGGGACTCCAAATTTTAAAAGAAAAGAATTTTCTAAAATTAATTTAGTCTGCCCCCATTTTTGGCAAAATATTTTTATATTAGGGCCCCTACCAGAAAGATTCCCAGATCGTAAAAACGCCTTCGGAACTCCTCTCCCTTTCAAAATTCCAAAAAAGATTTAAACTACATTTTTTATATGGGGTTCCACACCATAAATACGCCTCTTGGGTCCTCAAGTCACACTCGGAGCAAGAAGTGGTAGAAAACCGCCACTGCATAACACCAGAAGCTTGGTGGACAACAATTTCCTAACAAAAACCTACCACCTAGCCGATCGCATACTAATATCTTCGGACAAAGCGTCTTATACATGGCTGATTTGTATGAATGCCACACAATGTGCCTACACCCAATCAACAACGCTTTTCAGACACCCAAAAACTTCTGAGCATTCAATAAATATTCTATGTGTATTTGTGAGCGCCATATTCGGACTAGGGACTTGCTCTGTAATTAGGGGGGGGGGGGGAACCTGGCTCTTCCCGGAACTTATCGTATAAAGTAGTCTAGTTTTGGATCTTATCCCTATATGTGGTCTTTTCTATTTTCACATGGCGCAGTCGAGTTTGAGAACTTAGATTGGGGAGAAGTTGAGAAGTTGAACATTTAAGTGATCAGGAAGCTTTGGGCAATTTAGGGGTCGCGTAGGAAGTGGTTTTGCAAAGCGATTTTGTAAAAGTGGACATCGTGGAGAGAATGGCAGCGGAGGATGAGAGGCGTAGAGCGAATGGTTTAGGAATGCTAAGGACATGAGGGCATTTTTGGGGTTTGCGGAATACCATTGGCAGTTTGTGAAGGACTTTGCGGCCAAGGCCAAGATTTTGACTTTGCTAACAAGAAAAGACGCACGATTTGCGTGGACGACGGAGCACCAAGAAGCAGTAGAGTTGATAAAAAGGAAACTTAAGGTTAGCAGCTGGTTAGGGAATTTCCAGCGGGACGCAGAAACGATATTGTGCGTAGATGCATCCTACGACGACTTGGGGGCCACGTTACAGCAAAAGCAGAAAGGAAAACTTGTTACGATCGCTTTTGCAAGCAAGGGGAGGCCGGACTCTTATGCGGTGCCGCATCCAACGAGATGGAATGTCTTGCTGTGCATTGGAGTATTACTGAGAAGTTAGGATCTATCGAGCGGTGTGGGCACTGAACACAAACGTTCAGTCTTCGTCGCGATTTGCACCTTTTGAGTCGGTGCACGGGTTTCTTCCGGCGGGCGACGTAGAGTCAGGAGCAATGGAGCTGGGTGATTCGATTTGGAGGATCTGTGGCAGGGACGGAAGGAGGCAGAAAGGAACATGGAATTCACATAAGACAAGCAGATGGAAAGACATGATAGGGGACGTAAGGCATCAGATCCCGAGGTAGGAACGGCGGTTTTGTACTCAAAGGGGCCCAGGACAAGAAAGTTTGACGCGCTATACACAGGACCACATACGGTGATGAAACGAATCGCGGACAAAATTTATTTCATCAAGTGCGAGGATATGGGCCGCATATGGATCTTATTTCTGGTGGTCTTTTCTATTCTCACAGTATTTACCACTAATACCATTTCACGATTTAACTTAAGAAACACATCCTGCTCAGCCAGACTTACAAATAATATTTTTATGACCTTTCATTTTTATATTTGTACGCCAATATACTTACTCCACCGGAGTGTAAACAATAAATAATAAATACGCTTTTTCATAAGCTTGAAAGCATTTTGAAGCGTTTATTTTGGTGTCAGTGCCGAGTTTGAGACCTACATAAAAACATCTATCTTAATGCGCACCTTCATTTGATCATCTTCAGTGGTCAATACGATAATTATCTTATAATCAAAAGGCATATGGTTTTAAGTAATTGTTTGTGAGTTTAAGAGTGCCATTAATGTTATTAAAATCACTTTATTAATGAGTTTGAGATCTTGCTTATTATCCAACCATGGACAGACTTAGTAGTTTTAGGTAAATACTCAATGAAGATTTATCGAGACATGTTGCATCGACAGGGCTGCTTTTGGGTGTGCAATGGGTTCGGTCAGTGCCTTCTGCATCCTTCACTATAAAAACAGACCAATCCAATCGAACCAATGGCGTTTGCCTTAATGGTTGAACAATAAAAGACGGGCAGGGTATTGAGTGCACAACAGATTTTCCACCAACTTGTTTCCCATTGGTATCTTTTTTCTTCTTAAGCTGAAACGGATAAAGATACTGTAAGTGCATAAACGAAAATACTTTTTAAAGTTTAATTTTGAAGCTAAAGGATAATCGAATAAGATAGATACTGGTAAGCAAACTAACAAAAAAACATCAAAGTAAAATAAAAATTGTTAAACGATTTGACTTTTGCAATGGTATAAATCAGTGGTCTTCAAACTTTGGCAAACCCGCGGAACCTTTTTTTCTACAAAACTCTATGTTATAAATTTTATTTTATTAAAGATATTAATTTGCATTTATTCAAAAAAAGTGATACAAATAGTAACGGTGTTTCACCTAGCAGCAAAACATAAAATTACTCAAAATTTCAATTGCCAGCATACAATGGACATCCAGTTTTTTTTTTTTTTTTTTTTTTTTTTAACACGGCTGTAAATCTTACATTTCCGTTGATGGACACCCCAATAGTGGTTTTGATAACATTTAAAAAAAATTATTTTGGTTTTTAGGATTTAGAGGCTATTGACTATTTTTATTTGTGAAATATTAGATACGTTTTTTTGGCTCTGTTTTTTTGGCTTTGCTAGCTAGAGTTGTGTTGGCAAATCCATTCTAAGAAAAAAAAAGTGAAGATACAGTCTGTCTTAGGTTAACTGCTTTTTTTTAAATGATGAAGAGTCGCTGAACTTTTTTCTTCTATTGGGTTTGTTAGATCGAGTGCACCGAGACACTATATTAATATATACAGCAAAAAAAAAATTGCGATTGACTTTTTTTTTTGCAAAGAAAATAAATTTTGCAGCATCTTGGCGATGCGAAGATTTGTTAAGCTGGTGATGCTTTGTTTTATTTTCTTGTTTTATTATTTTAACCCGGGAAAGAATAAAATCTAAGTGCTTTCGTTCTGTTTCGGTGTGTTGCACGACTTGCATTCTGCTAGGATGTCGTAATGAGGTTGAAATTCGCAGGCTTATTTGAATGAAATCCCGTCAGTAAAAATTAAAATTATGTACATTGATTAAAGTTGATGCTATCTTAAGGCTTCCATTCGTTGTGCCTGGCTGCTGCAATGTTTATTTTGTATCCGCAGTAAAAATTTTAAACTGAGTTATTTAACTTTGTGTTATTAATGGTTTAATTTAATCCGTGCATGAAATTAGCCAAATGGGACGTGTTTTGTCGATAGACTTCAAAGGTTAGTACCTATTGTATCGTGTGTTTCAATTCAAACAAGCACGTACTGCATTAGTGTAATAAACTCTTCGCTTTATTCTTTCTGATTGAACAGGCGGATTAAATATTAAATGCAATCAAAACTTAAAATTTGTTGACGGTTAAGGCAGGTGGCTAAAGGTCAAAATTTTCATTTTTAGCGACTAGTTGGAGTGTTCGCACTTCATACTTTGTTGTTCATTTGTTTTTGTAGTGGCGCTTTAATCCTTGTAGCGCCGCATATATGTTTGGCCAGTAATTAAAGTAGTAATATGTAAATTTTCTACCTACTCGGATGTCCAGTTCACTGCTCCAATTTATACATTATAATCAAGCCATCAAAACACACTACTAGTCGTGCATGTAAACATGCAAGCGGAAAGCGCATTGCAGTGCAGCACAAGCAGAAAAGCGGGGGCCCGTTTGCGCCTACTTTTTCTAGCTTTGGTTTCACATCCGCTTTGATCAAAAGTACCCGCTTTGGTCACATGATAGCCCATAATCCCTAAATCGCCCACAAGGAAAGTGCACACGTTTAAAATCAATACACTTAAGACGAATGTGAATTTATGTTTGATTTGATTTGTTGTTGTTTTGCGAGTAACTTTTAATTGATATTTCTAATACAAAAATATATCATGTGCGCAAGCTATGACAAGCAACTCTTAATCGTCTAATGTTTCAGCTTTAAGTAGTGACAAAAATCGCTTGAATAATAGATGAGTTCAATATTATTTTATTATACTGCTTTCTTTGCTTTACCGCTTTTCAAAGCAGGAAATGGCATCATTTATATGAAAAGTATAGCTAGACTTTTCATCAAAATGATGTCATTTTCTGCTTTGAAAAGTGGTAGAGCAAAGAAACCAATGGAGTGAAATATACCGTACATTCAAACTCAACTGATGTGTTTTCAATGAAAAGACATCAGTTGAGTTCGGATCGAATTCAATCCGATCCAAACCGCATTCGGATTGGTTTGGGTTGGATTCGGATGATCCAAAATTTATCCGATTTTTTTTGGATCGGATTGGATTGTGCAAATTTTTATTACCTGTACATGTAAAGATTGTTGGACAAATGACTGCTCGATAGTGATAATTAATTGTTAATTTTTTATGAACATTTGAGATCTTTAGTGCAATAGCCTCCAAACAGTCTAAATGCAATTTCGATCAAGTTAAGTGGAGCACATCTTGAGGCTGTAGTTTCACCGATTACTGCAAAACACTGGACACTGCATCCATCAATTGCAGAAGAAAATGCGACAAAGATCTATGATTGGTCATTCATACATGATTGACTGCACTATAATTACGTAATCTGCAGTTAATGATGACACTTAAAACATTAGAAACATAGATTACAAGTGTATTGTATAAGGAAGTACTTTAAAAACTTATGCTCTGATTTTAAAAATTTTGAATATTTTTTTGGTCGGAAAAGATACAGTCGTAATGAGCCATCTTTCACGGCAGTACTAGGTGCCAAGTTTGACTTAAGTGTTTTACAACAGAATGCAGCATGGGTGGGGGAGATGGGCACCAGAAAAATGAATTACGACCCCTATTATACGAATTATGATAATCTGTAGTTATACAGGGCTAATTATTTATTTAAAAATTACGAATTAGCTGCTGAAACATAGTAGTTGTGGTAAATTTCCATAAAATTTAATGAATAAATGAATATATTTTGATTATGGCTGTGTGGTATAGTTTTCAACAACTCAGAGTTAGGGCTTGAAGGCCAGATCAACTCTAACCTACCCAGGTTAAACAAGAAACAATGTTTAGTCTGAAGTGATACCATAATCTCTCTTCATCTAACAACTATCGCAGACGACAAGGATGGCACCTAAAACAGAAGCTATGTTTGATAAGCTATCTCTTGACAGTCTTGAATTAGATCAGAGACCTCCACTACAGTGTAATAAACTACATTCTTTATTATTAGGTGTGGGTTCTCTTGGATGGCAATAACCACAGATGATTTATTGCGATTTGTTCATGTTAGCACTGCTAATCTAACGACGATCTGGTGTGATGTTTTTCATCTAGTACTACTAAGCTTAACCAACAAAAACTGGTATTACTAACAACAACTGCTGATGATTTGATGTATAATGGAGTAGAAGATATTAGAAAAGGAATTGGGTTTGGAATTCTTGCAATTAATCCACTTCGAGGACAGAATCTCTAGAGCTACTTCAACTTTACAAGTGAATAAGTCTGCATTGGAGCATTCAACTGTGTCAAGCTAATATGAATTTGTGGTTCTGTTCTTCCCCAATATTAAATGTAAGGAATCAAAATTTAACGCACTTTATGTTGGATTAAAAAATCCAGACAATATAAAATTGGATTGTATCTGCCAATTATAATTATAAATTATTTTGTTTATTAAAGAATTATCACAAATAATGGTATAATAGAGTGCCGGTTATTGGAACTAATTGGGAGTCATGGGTGTTTATAAACCCGATTTGTTCGCGCAATACATGCATATATAAAAATAAAAAATAGTTTTCGGTATGTTTATAACTATACATACTGTATTTTATTGTATATATACTGTATGTGTGACTGTAGCGGTTTTCTTTCTATGACAACCGGTTGTTCGGATAACCGGTGCTCTTGTTTACTTTAATTTTTAAGATAAATTTGACGGATGAGGCACGAATTATTTAAAGTTTAGCCTACACAACTTAGTGAAAGATGATAAAAAATAAAAATTACTCACTCAAAATAGTCTCCTGGGGAATGGCAATGTTTTGTGGCACGTTAGAAAACGAAATACGCTTTTGTTTAACCTCGGGTTCCAAAAAGCAAAGGTGACTCGGAAAAGACTTTATAGTGCAAACAAAAGAAAGAAATTTCTATAATGCAAAGTTTTCAGGAGCAAAGGTGCACGTTTTTTAAGTGTGCTATGCAGCGCGGAATGTGCACTTTCAATTGTGAAAAACACTTCCCACGCTTTTCACAAAAATAAAAAATAAACAAAACTGTGTTTGCATTTACCATGTGATCAATACATTGAATTGACACAAGCTTCATAATTATCCCGAGAGAATGATTAATTCCCACGAGTTAAAGCTTGTGTGAATACTCTCTGATTACAATTGTTATGTAACTGTCGTAGTGTCGAGTTTGTTGCGGTTTACCTTGACCGGAGTTAATTGTGCAAGATCGTTTAATCAAGATTTCATTGGATTAAGCCACCTTAACATCCGTCGAGCTTTCTCTATTGAATTCCCCCCCACCGACCCCTCTTTAACAGCCTATGGCGTCAGCAAGTTCCGACGATCCTTTTATGGCAGGGTCAACCGAGATTGTATAAATGCCAGTGGCACAAGCCAATCGTTCATCCTAATAAGCGTAAAAGCCAGCGCACTGCAATTTGAACAAATGAAGTCTGCCTAATGAGTCTGTTTTTTTTTTTGTTTTTTTTTATTTTATTTTTTTTATTGTTTGACTGAAGGAAAATCAAGTTTAGAAAGATCATCGACCCTGATACATGGAAATATATAAGGGTCTAAGCGGATTGCTGCTGTTTCCTGGGCTTTAGAGCTGATTTGGAGCCGGAAAGCGACGGTCATGATTTATTTAAGCACCTCAATACTCGTAAATGCTGCAAGGGAAAAATTTTTAGCAACTGCAATGTTTTCGACCGAAGCGAATGAGACTGGCACACAGCACGTAATCCATATCCTCTCTTTTGCCTGATTAAATGACGAGGAAAACAGAAACTGGTGCAAAAGAGGTTTTGTTTGTGCTGTTCTTCTTGGGTCATTCCAACCAGGATTAATTTGTAAATCGACAAATAGATCGATAATTCGCAGTTACATTACAGGTCACGGACGCTCGTCGACTATTAAAACTTTCTCTTTTTCTTATTCCGTGTCTCTTTTCCCTTTTGAGTCCACTGTTGACGTATTGGACCACTTCAAAGACCATCACATTGGCCGGTAAGCTCTTTTCACAAGAAAATACTTCGCTCAAATAATAAAAACTCGGCACGAGCGCTTCATGGCTCAACGTTCCCACGAATCGTCTGGTTGATCGTAAAACTGACAAGCGGAGAGTGTGAAAAATATTCGCTCTCTGTAGGAAAAAACTCGCAAGAAAAAGGAAAAGTGCCTGCAACCCCATGTGCTTTCACAGCTGCTGACAGATCCGTTGACAAGTAGCAAGTTGGGCATCTCGTTCAAGAAATCGTTCCTTCTCACCTTTTCAGCTTTCCAATCTGCCAACAAATCTCTTAATTAATGGAATCAGCTTCTAATAGCTCTGCCTCTTGTCAGACATCATCTTCAACGTCGTATTTTGTACGTTATGGAGTTAATTCAATTCCTCTCCATCTTTCCGCAGGTCTGAAAAGTTAATGAAATCTCAAATCTTCAGTATATGCCGAGAGTCATAAAATGCACAACTGAAGCGATTTTTACGACTAAACTCAGCACTGCGATCGTTTACAATTATTGTCATGTCCATAAATGTTGCTAGTAAAAGCGAGTAGCAATATTGAACCCATTAATGATAATGGCGTACGCGTTTGATTTTGCATGACAAGTATATTGTAAAACGTCAATTTAAATCTATTTAGGCAACAGATTCGGTGATATAATTGCCGCCTTTAATTACATATTTTACGCTTTAAACACTGGATTAACGAGGAATCAAGCGAAAGGGGCCTCCTAGCAGTGGAAATTGCAAGGTGCAAACTTAAAGTCTCAGCTCAAGTTATATAAGTCCCCAATTGCCACTTAGTCCGTTTATGCGCGCGACATAAATTCAAGTCTGTATATTTAAGTAATAAACGTAACGGCCATTTTTTTTTAAAACACTTTTTGTGGAGTCTATAAAATTGATTTTTCAATGCACAGTTCAATTCTCTTTAATAATGGAACAAACCCCTGGCGGCAAAAGAAGGTAAACAACTAAACATGGAGATAAGATGAGAGAATTGAACGATAATCAATATGCCAGTGTCAGTGGAGATCAATTGTCATTTATAATTTTTATTTTATTTTTTGGATATTTTTTGAAGTTTTTCTTTCAAAGCCAAGAAAAATTTATGGAGTTATTATTATTTCTTCATTTTCTTAGCTTGATCTTTAATTATCTTGAATTATTGCAAGATGTTGAAAATGAAAGCATCTGCAAATCCGAGATTGTGTTTTTTTTTTCACACCGACTGTTTTTATGAGCAAACTATAAATCAAAGATGCGCAACACTGAAATCCCACATTTTATCTTTCAAACCTGTTGTCAGAAGATGCCAACTGATATAGACGGAACCACATCAACTAAATGTGTTTATTTTTTCTACATTTCACATCTCCTGCCGTTAAAAGAAAATTGTGAGGAATAAAAAACTCTTTGTTACACAATGCGTGAAATACAACAGATGAAGCAGAAGAAAACATGTCTTTTTTTCTCTTTCAGAATGTAATCAAGCAAAAAACAAAGAAAAAAGATATAATAATAAACTATACAGCAGTCTGTTGAACTCCTTGGAATACAAAAAAAAATAAAATCAATATAGGTATTGATAAAAATCTTTCTCTGACACTTTAATATTTATCTTTTAACACTAAAAGAAAAAAATCAATCTCTAAAAACGATAAAACCGAGATGTTTCAGCGATCAGTGTTAATTAAGTGCAATTAGACCGTGACACATAAAATAAATCTAAAATGAATCGTGATGGCATAAAAAGATTGATTGTTTTAGTAATAAATCCAGTCTTAAAGTTTACATGCGTTCCTTTCCTTTAGTCTGGTCATTTGATGCCTTAGCTCGAAGGAAATGACTCGTGCATGATTAAATTGCAGCCCTGGGTCTGGGTTAGTCATTTTACCACTAGTAAATTTAATAATGAACTCTTGTATATGACGTTAATATTTTGTGTCACAGTCGTCTCTGTGCTCCAACATTGTCAACTGCGACACAAACAAACCGTTAACAGAGGATTATCCTCGACAAAGAGGGTCTAGAGTGACAAGTTGAATACACAAGTTATACGTTGTCTGTCTCGCTTTTGCCATCGACCAATTTCAACTTTTATCACCAATATTCGCCTCGTCTACGACCCACTGATATGGAATTCATTCTTGCGCCAAACGAGGACTTTAACTGGGGATTCCAGGGATTTTTACGCGTTGTCCACCACCGTCCTCTATCTCTCTCTCTATCTTATGTCTTGGTCTCGTTAGCCTTTTTTTTAAGATATAGCGTTTTGTTATTTACGCATCACTCACTTCTGTGAAACTCGGGCTTCATGGCAGAAGCACCGCCAATTTTATGGTCGTACTAAGGGGCAAGCTAAATGGAGCTCACTTGCTTCTCCTTATTCTTTCTCCATTAAATGCACTGATCTCGGATATCATCTCTTTCCGTGTGTAATGGGGAAGCTGTTTCTCCACTTTCCGGACAGCAGGGACTAAGGAGTCCAAATCTACGAAAAATGTAATTACTTTATCTTCCCTACGTCGTACAACTCGTCACCTTGCGGGACTGCAATTGTGTTTTCCTTTGACCTCACACTGTGACAGATGCTGACGCAGTCTGTACTGTAAGGAGATGCAATAGTTTTGTCGTTACATCAATTTAGAACGAATGGATTTTTTCCTTCGTGTTCTATTTTCTTTCACCACTTGTATTGCTTTAAGCATTTCTTTTTCTCTTTTTTTTTTTCTTCAACTTTTCAGAAGTCGCATGAGGGAAGTGCTTTTAAGTGTTGATTCAGAACACGTGGGCAAATTTCATTCATTTGTGCGTGAGTTCGTTTTCTTGCATGGCAATTTTCAATAGCAAGTAGCAGGAGGAGAGGAATGTGAACAACAACAACAACGTTGCCTCATTTGACACAATGAATAGCTATGTGAGTGTTGTTCATCACTTCCTTTGTACTAATCATTCCCGTAATAAATCTTTTTAAATAGCTGCACGCGACATTGATGAGCAAGAATCGTCTAAGCATTGTTTCAAAGACATGACTATTATTCATTTTCTTATGGTGTAGTTTTGGATGAGTTTGTGCGTGGAGCAAACGTCGACAGGGTCATAAAATTTATTTTTTTTATTGTGAATTTTTTAGTGGCTGAAATCAACTAATGAAAAGGTGAAGTAAAAAATCTTTTCTTATGTTTTTCTAATCAAGGACAGATATATTTTTATTATTTTTATTTTATTCAAGATTTCCCACATGAATATACAAGATAAAAAAGTGTATACCGTACTTAATTTAATTTGCTTCTTTTGCGTGAAATAATTTTTTTTTTATTTTTATTTAAATCCAAGAGAAATATTTATTAGTGCCAATAATGATTTTAATTTTTGAGTTAATAAAATGTATTTATTGGTTTCCGCCATGTAGATTGGGAACATCTTCATGTAATGAAACAAACGGTTCCACCTTAAGCTAATAGACCATTTGTTTGTATATAGGAACTGTTTGCATTGACCATAAGACGTGCTTGGTGTTGCTGGTGCCATTTCTACCAATTGTTTGCAGTAGCATGCAAGCCGCAAGGGTACCAATTCGCTGAGTTGCGCTTTCAAAATTAATTATTAGCATTTGAAATATTAAATTAGTTATTTGTGCTTATTAAGTAAAATTTTTTTAAATTCGATGCTTACTCGTTGCTTTCAACATGTTATTTAATTAAACTAAGTATAAACTAGTGTGTATGCACTAGTGTGTATAAACTAGTGTGCGGGAAATAAGGGGAGTGGACGTCCAGTCGTACGGTAAAATTACATAGGGGGCGCTGCAACGACAGCGTCATACAAAATGACCCAGCGCAATGCAGGGAAGCAAATACAACATAAACAATCTAAAATATACCAAAGATAAACTAGACAACTCAAAGACTTTTCGAATGCCAGGCACCTGAGGTACACAAACACAACTATTCAGACAAAAACTGGCAATTATAATAATTTAAAGTAAACAAATAAAGTTTCAAATGCTATTTATAATTTTTCTGTTTGTTTATATTATTGAAGATGGTGACTCTCATTTTACATGAATTTTTTTTTACAGTTTGTACTTTTTGCTGAGCAAATGTAGAGTTAAAGGGCTCATTTTAAGATAAAATTTTTAACAAAATTGAATTTTTCTTGAGATTTTGTGATGGTGAGTATAAGAAAAAAATTGTGTAATGTTTATGTAAGCAGATAGCTTAGTAAGTTGTTTGAGTAAAAAATAAATTAGTAGTTTAGTTATTATTGAAGTTATAACCACATGTTATTTATAGTTTAGGAAATTAATTTATGGTTTTATAGCTTTAACTGCTACAGGCAATTAGCCCAATCAATTTTGCTCATTTTGCGACAGAGGATAACTTTTTTCCAAAGTTGTTTTCTTGCGCAGCAGTAATGTTGTACGGTGAAGCTCAATAAAGCGAGTTTTTATGGTTCTTTATTTCTCTAAAGAATAAATTTTTTGGGATTAATCCCTTTACTAATTACTGTCGAATCGATAAGGGGCCGTCCATAAATTACGTAACACCTTAGGGGGGAGAGGGGGGATTATGATATTGTTACGTAACGCCCAAAAATTTAATAATTTGTAATTTTTTTGGAATTATTAACAAAATTTAAGGGAGTATGTTTTAATTTTATTACGTAATATTTGAGGGGGGGAGGAGTTTCGGGAATTTGTTACGACCGTGTTACCGGAGGAAGGAGGGTCTAAAAATAAAAACATATACGTAATACGTAATACATATTACGTAATTTATGGACGGCCCCTAACCTTCGTCTCGCCTCAATCCGAGATGAAACGAGATCATTTCGAGTACGTAATACCATATTTCATCAATTTAAAGTCGCGGCTTGTAATTGCAAACGCTATATTTTGCCACGACCTATAATCGAGGGCGACTTCCAATTGAGGGCAACTTTAATTTAAATCGCATACTGCCGACGCAAGTACACAGACGTGGCAATTCAGGAAAAAAAATGTGGACAGAATTTTGTTTACAAACGTATTGTTCAAAATTGCCACAGCTTTGTAAGTGACGGCGACTTGTATTCCAAATAGTAAACCCATTCATAAAATAATTTAGACTAAACAACGTTTTAACCAGCGTTTTTAAATTACTTTTTAAACTTATTTTTTCAATCAAACAAAAAAAATTACAGTTGGTTTAGTCTGTTTTCCGTCGGTCCACGACATTAAGCAACAAAATATGCTTAATACATGTTATACGCGACTTTTCACTGCGACTTGTAATTGTGGGTGAATGTCGATGAAATACGGTATTTAAACAATGCGGCAATCAGTCATCAACGTTCTTCTCTTGTTTAAGTAATCAAGACATCTATCTTTTCGTTTTGGTTTGAGTGAAGAAAACATTTCCTTTATCTTAGTTCGAATAAAATTAAGACGGGGTGAGATTGACATACAGTATCTTGTCTCACCTCGTCTTGAGATGTTTAATTTACGGAATAACTTACGGTTAGACTTATTCAAATTTTCTATTTGTATGGTTTTTAGTGCTTCTATATACAGAAAAAAAAAAAATGTAATAGAACACAACAACCTACGGTACCCATGTGTGTGAGATTATTTGGTAATTTAAGTTTTTGGGTTTTACAAGTAAATGACACGTTACGTCTTTCAACACAATTCTGCTTTTACTGTCGTTGTTTGCATTCACCTGGAAGCATCACAACAATTGGATGTTTAACTTGCCGCAGCCATTTTGAATTGGGGTGTAACACTCAAAATCAGGCAAACCACTTCAGATACCCCACTATAGTTTTGGTCTTTGTTTTTTCAGTTGTCGATGATGGCTTATAGTTGCTGTTGTTGTTTGCGTCCATTCTGTTTATAGAAATGATAAAATTAAAAAAAGCACATACGTTGAATGCATCCATTGTATTGTTTTAACAGATAAATTCCAATAATTTATTGTAATTTGAAATAAAATTAACTTCAAAGAGATTTCCTGTAGAATATTTATTTTTGTATTTAGATTGGGGCGGAAATTAGACCACATGCATTTTCTCTAAATTAAAAAGATTTTAGTTTTGTTGTTGCTCAAGTAATATATTTATCTATCTACCGAAATATTGATTTTGTTTTTAAATAGGTCTTTTATGGCATAGTATTGAAGATCATCGATTTTCTGGCTTTGATTTCTTTTAGTTAAAATTATTTAGCCAATTTTTATACAATCTTTCAAACAGATAGGTATTTTGATTTTATACGTACTGTAGCATCAACTTTAACATAATTTTATGTAAACGTACAGTTAATAACTTTGCTTTTGCAACAAAACGAAATCAAAAGAAATAATGTACACTTGATAAGACGTATGAAATTCGAAGATAAGAAAACTGCAAAAATGAAATTGTCATTTATTTTATTGGTAATTTAATCACATAAAAAGCGGTGTAAAAATTTATTCGTCGCTATACTTTTTTTCCACTCATTCTTTTTATATTATTCGGAAGAGAGATCAAGTTGGACACAATGGCGCGATGGACGTGGATGACGAAAGAAAGTCAATTACACGAAAAAATCCGGCGGCCAATAAAAGTTTCAAATGGGGTTTTCGAGTCGTGCTCAATGATGATACCTGAAGGAGGAAAAGAGGCTAGGTAGCACTTGCCTTGAGCTATTTGCATGATAATGAGTCATCCAAGTTAAATGAGAGCCACGTGCGACTGTGTTTGAAACAATCCTCATCTTCCATGACAAAAAGCGGATTGGGAGAGAGAGAGCGAAAAAGTGGCTACTATCTCTACTTTCTTCTTCTTTTTCGTATTTCCTTTTGTTTTTATTACTATTCTACTTAAGAATGATCTTGAATGATTTAAAAACAGCATTATTTTAATGCTGAATTTGCTGTTTTTATATTGTCTTTCAGGTTTAGGTCTGCACAATTTAAAAATAAAAAGATTTTAAGAAAAATTTAATTTTTTTTTAATTTCATTATTCGAGGACAGTAAATTTTCTTGAATTTGATTTTGTGTTAATTAAGTTGTTTTTTGTAGAGGAAAGGCGAGTTTTTAAAATATGTAAATTAAGTTTGCATTTATAATTGTAAAAGCCACTCATTTCTAATTTAATTTAATCTAGAAATACACTCGCAAATTAAAACTGGTAATAATCTTTTTGTCACTATTGTTTGTGTATTTCAATTTTTGCGCTTATTTACAAAAGCATACAGTAATCAAATTTTAAGCCAAATTAAAACACATCAGCTCTTTATTGCTTTTTTCTTAAATTGCTTTTAACTCGTCACGTTATTTGACTGTTTATATTAAACGCAATATCAATAATAGACACAAAATTGATTTTTTTTTTGTGTGTATGATCTTGAAAGTGCAGAAAATGTGAGTAGGCGGTGAAAGAAAAGCAAATGGATGGCAAAATAGCAGAAAGGTTGAATTGAAGAACATTATTCAAAAAGAAGTTGATGTAATCACTGAGGTGCAGTACTCACGAACATCATTCCACATATTTTTGCAGCAATAACCTAAGTGTTTTTCAATGTCCAATATTTAAAATAAGTAAATATATAAATTGTAATGGAACATTATTTGAAGAAAATATTTCAAAACAAAAAATCAACAAAAACAACTTCAAAATATAGATTTTAATTTTTTTTTTTAAATTTGTTATATTAGTATTCATGCTATATACTTACGCTTCTACAAATGGCATTAAAAAATCTTGGCAGGAAGGTTAATGCTTTTCAATTTGAAAAATTTAATATTTTAGCTTTTCTTTTAAAATTCAAGCATTTTTTTTTTTGGTTTCTTAAACTAAAAGCAAATCACAGATTTAATATAAATATTAATCATAATCCAAACTATTGGAAAGACAAAAATTGTTGTAAATATCGTATGCGGGTTTGTAAAATTTTTATAACATTTGTTAAAGGTTTAATTAAAAGTCAGTGATTTTAAGTAATTTTTTTTTTCTAGAAAATATAAAATTAAAAAATTAGTTTGTCTTGCCACGTTTGTGTAGCTGGGAGCAGTATAAGGAAGTCTTAGATTGATATCTTAATATGACTCACAAGAACATCTCATCAAAACTAAACGGATTTTTTTGCTTGTTTTATGCTGCTGTTTAGTTTTTCAATTGAGTAATACTGATGAATATTATTGTCAAAAATAATTTTTTTTTTTTTCTAAATTTGTTTTGGATGATTTTGAGTTGTTTAACATTTTCTCTCAAAAAAGCTTTGCAAAGTTTTAATAAAAATGCAGTAAAAAAAGAGAGAGAACATTTGAAATGTTTTTATCCAAGTCTATAAAAAATGTAAGTAAAAGTTCTTTATTTTAAGGTCATTTGTGCTAGATAAACTGTTGGGAGACTCGCGTTTAGGATTTATACAGACAAATAACGAGTTTTCCTTTTATTTGAATAACAAAAGCAGTTTTATAATTAGAAATCGATAATGAGAAGTTATAAACAAGTAGAAAAACAAAAACAGACTAACTTTTTTTCTTAGAAAATTGACATGTTCTATTTTTAAGCAGTTGGTCGGCTTTTCCATGAACACAGATGCTCAGCAGCAAAGTTCACTTGAGTGCGATAAACCATTCCTTGAATTTCTTCTTTTTTAAACCAATTGATATGCTATTTACCATTTATCTCATGGTTTCATTGTTCACGCCTTGTTTTCCGTCTTGCATACGGTTGTTGTTCCAAGTAAGTACAGAGGAAATAATATACTTGTGCATCTAGGGTCGCGAGTAAAGTCTCTTATCGATCTTTCGCGACCGAAATCGATTAAAGCGACCATTGCTTCAAGCAGACCCGATGTTTGATGCACAAAACGTTGAGTTTGTAAGCATGTAAATTTCCATTTTGAACATTTTTTTTAATATTAAATATTTTAAAATTTTATTTTTCTGAAAATACTTTTGTGTTTCACAGTTGTTTACTGTGAAATACTTCTTTTTAAGTACGTTGTCTGGGATTGCTAAAGTGGATTTCCTTGTCAATACTGTATATGGTAAAGCTGGAGAATTCTTGCAGGTCATGTTTCAGCAGAGCTAACAGCCAAACAGAATAGACGGACGGCAGTAATTGACGCAAACCTCATCGGATTTTTTTTTTTTTTTAAATTTGGAGCAAATTTAGATTTAATTCCGTTTGCAAATTGCTGACATGAGATTTTGGGAAAACTGATAAAAGTAATTATTCCTGTTTAATTGGCTTTCATTAAATACATTTTAAATTTGAATTTGGCTTAGGATTTGTGGTTTTAAGCTTTTTGTGACTTTTAAGCTTATTTCTTCTTTATTACAATATAAAACAATTACTTCTGTGAGTGGAGCAATTAAAAATACATGTTTAAATTGCATAAACATCAGACATTCTAGGTTCTATTCAAATTTAATGACGCCGGCAAATGGCGAAGAAAGTTCTAAACTGAAGCACTAATGAATTGGTATCGGCAAATGTATCATTTGCAAAGCTCATTTGGAAGTCACTTCACACATGTCTCGCTCGTGGAATTTATGATAAAGCATAAATCAGATAATTTTCATTTTTCTTTTGCCCTTTTTTTTTTATCATAAAGTGAAATCACTCGCGTCAATGAGAAAAATAATGTTTCAGAAGGCAGTATTTGAAGAATGTTCTTACTAGTGCTGACTCTATTCTCGTGAAAGAAAATGCAATCACCTCTTAATGGAGTGTTCAATTTTCGAAATTGGACTTTAATGACGTGGCGTGCCACAGACTTGCAACTATGTAAGAAGATTGTGGCATCTCGCGCAGCATCTCGTTTTACTTTATGCACTCACCATTTACAATCAATGATTTATGACTCGATTTCACCTGTGCGAGAAGTTCTCCCAGTGTAGAATTGCTTAAAATGTAAATACAGTACATAAAAAAAGAAAGTTTTATGGGTCTCGAATGATGTTTTGTTCTGGGCAAAAACGAATGTTAGAAAGAAAAATCGGAAAGAATTGGGTTTTAAATTTTTCAGATTAATCGGAATGAGAAACGAATGTTTGTTTTTTTGACAATATATCATTGCTAGATGAAGACAAATGACAACATCGTGAGGTCATCATAAAGGCAGACATGAAATAGAGATTTTTATTTTTTAGTCTTAAAGAAGTCAATAACAAGTATAGGATTCCTTAGCTGCATGTTTTGCTGTTGTTTAAAGACTGCGCATGCTCACTGCGACTAAAAGCAGACTTAAACTGCCATTTTTTAAAGTTAGATTGAGAAAACTATAGGTGCATTCCAAAATTAGCGTTTCAGTCGTTTTATTTTTACCTGAGTCATGTGACTTCTGGAAATTTGTTTTTTTTTGTGCAGCTTTTTTGCCTGAAACGAACAGTGGCAAAATCTTGCATTTTAACTGAAACTACACATTGTTTAGCCTTGCTTTGGATTCAGCTCTTGTTTTCTTGTCCGCCATTTTGTAGCGATATAGACTCACATGGTTTGAGCAAAGAAGTTTGTTTTTCTAAATCTGATTTTAGAAAATATAGAATATTCGTAAATAATTAATTTTTAAGAATATTCAATATACTTGTATGAACTGTGCGGTTTACAGCAAGAATAGACGAAATGCAGGCCACTCAAGATTCACAATCGGAAAGAAAATGCACTCAATGACGAAAAAAATCGGCCAGGAGACAAACAAAATATGACCATTTGATATCAAATAAATAAAATTCGTTAATATCGAATTATCGTCTTTTGTTTGTTTTTCTGCCAATTTTTTAAATCTATAAGTGCATTTTTTTTTACATTTGTCTTGTGACCATTGGCGTGGTCAAGATCAACATTCACGGTCCCTACTGCGGCTCCCTAGCAATAGGTGGAGCTGTGGTACCGATTGTGACCAATCAGACACAGGGACTCGGCAATGCCCGGAAATGGCGTACGTGGGGTCGAGAGTAGTGAGAGTGAACAGTCATTGACCAAACGTGACACGGGTAAGACTTAAGGTCTGTTTCCCGCGTCGACCCAACACGATGCACAGCCATCTCCGGCGCTGTGTGCTCGCATTGCATGTCACAGGGTCCTGAGCAGCCCAATCGTGTGCGCTGCACGTTCTGAACGAGCAGCACGATACAAATGAACAAAGGACTTGCTGGCCACGCCGCCATAGGTCTTGTGACCAGTGGTCAGAGCTAGGGATGGAGTTGAGGAGCTCCATGCAAAAGGATAACACATTAGGTGCACTGGCCCCTAGACACAGCAACAAATAAAGAGTAATCTCATTTAAATGGTGCGTCTAGTGTGGTTTATTTCCTTATTTAGTGTGTATTTGTGACCAGCGATGCATGGTCGTCCCCTTGACCACGCGATGATCGGTGCCAAACACTCACAGTCTCTTTGACAGTTTGTCGAAGAGACGTACTGTTGAAGAGAAGACAGTCGAAGAGATGACCACTTTTTATGATCTGTCGAAGAAATGGCTTGTCGAAGAGATGGCTTGTCGAAGAGATGACCACTTTTTATGACATGTCGAAGACATGGCTTGTTTAAGAGATGACCACTTTTTAGGACCTGTCAAAGACATGGTTCGTCGAAAAGATGACTACTTTTTATGACCTGTCGAAGACATGGTTTGTCAAAAAGATGACCACTTTTATGACCTGTCGAAGACATGGCTACTTGAAGAGATGAACAAACACCATTGCCATTTCTAAATCTTAGCCAAAACAAAGCATACACACTACAGACCCAGCACAACACAAAATCACACAATTTTGTTTTGGAATGCACCTAGTGTTATTAAAAATTTAAAAGAATTTTGTCTAATTGTTTGATTTATTAGATTGTCTCTTTTAAAATGCATTGCAAACGTTTTTTTTTTTTGCAGTAGAAGAGAGTTGCGGCGTTTCTGGTTGTTGTTAATCAAATATATGAAATATTCAATTACTAATGACGTTGAGATGCCTTTCGGTCTTACACTCAATGGCCGTTGGTGTCTAGGGGTTGATAAAATGAAGAAACAAGTAGTTTCAAATAAACAAAAACGGTATAATTTATTCTTTAAATACAATAAAGTAATTATAAAATAAGAAGTGAAATAATGCAAAGAATAAATAAGGCGCTGGGCGCGAAATTAAAACAATGAAATACGAAAATGGCGGGAAGTTTCGGCACATACGCTACAATGACGATGCTCCATTCCATTGGTTTTGAACCGCTGTGTATATTGGTGGAATAGAGTTAGACTCAATGTCTCAACTAATACAACAAATGCAGTAGCGAATTTTAGTGTTTGGTGAACACTAAAACCAAGTCACACATTCAATTGCTTGAGTCGCTGTACGAAGGCTGAAATTACACAAAGTAATGTCAGCAAATAAGTCTCAGATCTGATACCAAAATATCACCAATCTCAGTTTGCAAGTTTGGAGCAAAGCAAAAAGTGGTGAAGCAGGTTTGGATATCAGAACAGGAGTGAGCTCAGAATATTCTGGCTTATCAAAAATCCACTCGAGACATATGCGCAGAATACGAAAATGTGCTCTCAGGGGTTTGTGCACACTTAACCGTTAAGGCTGAACAGCATATAGGGTTCAGTATGTGTTAAAACTGAGGAGTTTTTAAAAGTGTGTTATTCGTTTACAAGTGCTTTTAGAGTGTTAATTGGAAATATAATGTATCTTGTTTTATTATTTTGAAAGTGTTTACATGAGTCAAGAATTTGAAATTATTGTAGTCTGGCTCTTGACCACTAAGTAAGTTTAACCATTGGTCGAAGGGACCTTTTGAGAAATGTGGGGATTAAGTCTCCTCCTTTTTTTGTAACATCCTGTTCTTTTATCAAGAATAAAATAGTAGTTTACTTTTGTCCTGTTAGTTCTTGTGTGAAAATTGATTGCAGGTAGTTTAAAACCATTTTCGAATCTAATTCTGGACTGTTGAGTATAAATTCGAGACTTGATCCACGTTATATTATTACGAGATTTAATAGTATGTTTGCAGGTGTAACGTCTGCAAACATCTGGTGAAGGGGAGAAGTTGGCATGTGCCACCCCTTCCAGACTTTAGGCAATTTTGCTCATTGCTGAGCAAAACAATATTAAATAAATATTCAATAGATATTAAGGAGAAATATGGTGAAATTCTCAAAATGGATTTGAGGTCATCACAGAGTGGGTTTTTGAACTAGGATAATATGGTAGTTTTGATTTAAATTTTACCAGAAGAGCAGTCATTAAAATAATTTATGGACTATTAAGTTTTAAAAACGTAAATTTACTACATGTATTTAAAAAAGGTCGAATTAATGAGCATAAATTGTAAACATATGAACAGATGTTTAGCGTTACAACTTTCAGATTTAATAAAGAATGAACCGTACCAAACGTTCAATTAAATTGAAAATAATCTCATTTTTAATTTAATTGTTTGAAAACATCAGGAGGTATTTACTGTAAATTGAGAAATCGATTTTACTTCTGTGATATTTTACAAGTATTTCAATTATTAAATGCGACTGTCATTTGAATTTCAGACAAAAGAAGGCGACACGGTACATAAGAGAAAAATTGAGCAATAAAAATTGTTATATTTTTAATGATTTTTCTACTGCCGTACAAAAATTGAAATAAAAACATTATTGCAAGTTTTATTTGTGCAGATGTAAGACACATAATCATTTCCACAACTCGTGTAAAATAAGTGCTGAGGGTTGTTATACTATACTGGGTAACTCATAAATAAACTGATAGTGCCATCTATGATAGAGAAATCCAACTATCAAAAACAGAACTAGGTCGTGCAAATGTAAGAAGAAAAATAATTGATGCTAAATTTACCAAAACACTTGTTTCCTAAAATAAGAAATAAAATTTAAATTGAGAGTATTAAAATGCACAGAACGAGAGAAAATAAAATATTAAAAGCATCAGTCTGCTGGCGTGTGCTGATAGCGCCACTGTGTGATAAAATTGTGTTGTTAGTAGTTTCCAGACGAAAGAGCGAGTGAAGTCTTTTCAGCTAAGAGAAGGCTAAAGTATAAAATATTTAATGCAATGTATAAACTGGTTGTAATGAATTTATTGGTTGGAAGCACTGTAAGTAATTCTCGTTTATTTTTATTATTGGTTGTGACGATATGGAAATCGTAATCGGTTCCAATTATTGCCACCAGAGCGCGTATCGGTTGACACGCGCGAAATA